>JABASI010000403.1:0-40104 GCA_019776505.1 Tomocerus nigrus | reverse complement strand
ACACATAATCGTGTTGGCCCCCCCCCCCCGAAACTGACTTCTAAATACGGTACTGTTATCCAACACCATCAAATACAAATGAACAAAATGAGCATATGGATTAGTGGAAATGTACGGATGACCAAATACTTGTGTTGGCTTACATTTAGCTAATCTCTTTTTGTAGTCTTAAACAGTAAAGTTTAAAAAAGCATTACTGTTCAAGAGACACGAGAGAGAGAGAGAGTAAGTATAAGTAGGTATTTATGTGGTGAAGACGCCGGGAATGGTATTCATTAGGTTGGTAGTCAAGTCGAAGAAGTCCGTACTTACGGGTGGTGTAAGTAGGTGTTGCTAGTTGTGGTAAATAAATGTAAACATTAAACGTGAGTAAATAGAGTGTTTTAGTAAGTAGAGTTGTAGTTGTTGTAGTGCGTGATGTAGGTAGTGGTAGTGCAGTGCAGTGTGGTGAATGAATGCTAATACGTAACTAAGTAGATTCATGTGGAGAGGATGGTGGGACAGGATAAGTAGAAAGGAGACTGATGTAAAATCGAAACCACTTGTGAGTTGGTTGTGCATGTAGGGAGGATGAGTGGGAATACTAGGAGGAAGCTCGTATAGTTCGGAGTAAGAAGGTAGGTAACCCGAAGAGAGGACTGATTGGAGGAGAGATAAGCGAGAAGGATCGCATATTGTCTGCCTGCTCCTGCCGGCTGCCTGCATACTTTAGCAACTTGAATTTATTTGCTCAAGATATTCATCTGTAGCTCTTCGGATCGATTCTGTAGTCGAGTGAAAGAGGGAAAGTCGAGTCAGTCGAATCTCCTTATCTTAATCTAATTGTGTATACATAAGTAGTAGTCTAAGTAAGTAGAGATGCTATTCTCTCACTCGCCTGAGCCTGGAACTAAATAGTTGGGTGGTGGTGGTGGAGGTGTCTGCTTAGAGACCGGTGGTGGTGGTGGTGGCGGAAGATGAGCAGAGAAAGTAGCTCGGTGGCTGTTTGTGCCGTAGTGCTGGATGCAGTCAGTGGGATTGAGTTGAGTTGAGTTGAGCTGACGAAGAGTTAAGTTGAGTGAGCGGAGTGGCGGAGAAAGTGAAGACAAAAGTGAGGCTCGTCTATATTCATATCCGTCTGGTAATTTAGCCTTGCTGTTGGTGTGTGGTGCGAAGCCAAGAGAAAGCGTAGCATCTGGCTAAATATGCAGATGTGGATTTGATGGACGATACTGATACTAGCCATGTAATCCGATGCTCTCAACACCTTCATTCAATCCCTCGCGCATGGGCTCCAGATGTTTTTTAATGCCAAGAAATGGGAATCTATGCTTTCTCTTCAGGTGACAACTAATGCACCTGACTCCCAGCACACTTTCTCCTTTTTGTTGTCCTCGCACACTTCCATGTTTCAACTCTCTTTACTTATCGTTAGCTCCGTCCTACTGGGCTCTGTCGTCGTGGCTCCATTTCCCCTCCCTCCCTCTCCCATGTGTTTACATGTAACCTACTCTCCAAAAATACTTTCTTTCCTTTTATTTTCCTATTTAGCCCTAGAGTTATGCACTTATGGAGCTCTTGCTCCAAAACCGTGTCTGACCTATGCCATTACGCTGTTTACAGCTACTACACTCAAGATATGTCATGTTTCTATAGCATACTTCTATGGCTATACATGTATATGTAAATATATCCTTATTATTCATGTCAGTGTTGCTAGTAGTAGCATTATATACTTAAATATACAGTAGCTACCTATAGAGATATTCTATTGCATTCCGACTATTTCCCACTGCAGTTGCTAAAACATAAAGCTGGATGGGTGTTTCTTGAGTTGACTCCATTTCGACGACAATATTTAGCAGCATTTTGTTGTGTTGAGTGGACTGGTGTCGTGTAGGAGTTAGATAAAGAGAGTAGAGAGCAGGAGCAAGAGCACACCACATCAACCAACTTAGAATTAGATAGTTGAGTGGGAGCCAGACCAAGTGAAGCCGAGCCACGGACACTTGAAACGTAGTGAAAGGTATTTTAGTCGACACGACACATCGAAACACGACATGACAGCCCTCCTTTCCTTCCCATTTCTTTCTCTCTCTCCTAAACATTCGACGACAGTAAAAATAAGCACGTTAGAGCCCTATCGCAGACTATACGCCAACAACAACTTCCTTTAATAAATACCTATCTCCTCTCCAATGCTTTTGATAAATTAGACTTGCACACTTTTCTATTTATACTAATTTCACTTTCAATCCTGGCTACTCTTTAGAATGTGCTTATTGTGTTGTGATGGCTGCGAAATGAGTTTAAATCAAAAACTATGGACACAGGTGTCTACTACATATGTCTTGCTCATTGGCCAGGCTCTTAGTATTTAAATCATTGGATTTCCCTGTCCACCATATCCATACAAATTATCTGTACAGCAATAACCTCCAGTTAGAGCATGCAAGGCTATTATCCCATAAACTAATTAATTTTCAAACTGTCCCCATATGGACAGAAATCCTAGCTACTAGGAGCTAGAAAATACCTTCGTGGAATAATTACTACTTCTTTTAGTAGGGGCAGTTTGGGAGAGCATGAAATATTATACGGCTTATAGCGGACTTTACAGCCGTTTTAAAGGGCTTTAGTGCCAGGGGAATATTATGATCTCTTATATACGGCGCAATTATTCCTCTACAAGAATTATGTAGTCTAGAACATTAAAATTTGCTACGTGGTAATAGAGATCTAATATGGTAGCTAGGTGGGTGGATATGGGCTCCACCATCGTAAATCCCCTTGACCATAGACATTATGTAGCGTAACCTGTACCTACGAGGCAGAAAATTAGGGGAAGGATAGTTTCATCAGCTACATGATTAATAACTCCATATCTGAACGGATTATCTATACGTAGTTACATGATAAAGCAATCACTATATTTCCGCAATGAGATAAAATCTGAAATACAATAAATATCTAGTCCGTCCCCCTGTAGTTAGAATTCTAAGAGAATTCAAACCTTTCACTCAGCACAGTCATAGCAGAGCGTATAACTGTTATCGTCAACCTGCCAAACTGCCAAGGAGAAATCAAGTGCTCATAAGCTTACCCTCTACAACTGTATAATAATAAAGTGGAACATGCACGTAGGTAGCTACTTACTCATTTAAAATTATCCGAAAACCAAATGCTATTACATTTATTTCTCGTGTATACTAGCATGCCAGGGAGAAAGAACATTATTAGATCCATAGCTAGTCATCTATAATTGTGCAAACAGAGAGAGAATGAAGTCCGCAAGCTGGGAAATGGAGCTAAAGAGTATTTATTCCCTTTTTAGTGGATTTTATGTGTGGCAATGGTAATCTATTTATGCATGTGGTAGTCCGTAGTATAGGTGCTAGAACCTGTGCCACTCTTTCCTATGCCTTTCATATTATGGAGTGGGGAATTTAGAATGGATTCAGGACATAATCTGTTTGCAGAGTGAGATAATCGATTTATTGGGATTGCTTGTGCTGTAGGTGGTAGTGGTAGGTAGTGGGTAGTAGGTAGCTTTTGCATGGCTCTTATCCATGAACATTTGTACTACAAGCCAGTACACTGTGTATTTAGAAATGGCCTACGGGAAAAGGTACATTGCTAATTCGGATGTTAATAATGAAAATATTTAGGTTGTAATTGGAATCGACAAAAGTAGGTGGTTGGTTCGTCGGTCGACTTAGCGCTTCGAATTTCTCTTTCCCTTCACTAATGCTGAAGTAGGGACAGGACAGGGCGAGAGAGAAAGAGAGAGAGACAGACAGGGCAAGCTCTGCCTTTAATATTAGTGGATGTTAATATGCACATAGTAGTTGTAGTTTTCTGCTAATGTAATGTAATGAATGCAGTAGTCGAGGAGAGGGAATGCCGTTTTGCAACTGTGAAATGAAGTGTGAGTGTGGCTATACATTAACGACTGCATACTTATTGTTAGTTTTAGTTGAGTGAGTTTAGTGGCTGGAGCTGGATGTAGTGGAATGGAGGAGCGTGAACTGAGCTCGGCTATTAGAATCTCGTGGAGAGGTGCCTTAGTTAGCGAGGCGTAGACTTACGTCCCTCCACCAACAGAGGATCAATAGTCATTGCCTGCATGTAATCTTATTTGAGGCTCTTTTACATCTCTGCTCTTTTTATGGGCCTTGATGGTTATAAAGTTCGAAAATTCTCTACTTAATAGAGTCGTGTACGAGTCCTTTCCCTTAATTCCCGCAACAGAAACAAGATTAACGAACAGCCCTGGGGAAATAGATCCAGTCCTATACTAATTATTAATTTTCCTCCACTCTAATCCAAACACGGAGACTTAGCTTTTATTACATGTCCACCTTTTCCTCCCCAAATCACCAAGAAAGAATCTATGCAGTGGCAGTGGCACATGGCAAGAGAGAAAATGTTTTCATGTTACCTATCCTATTAAAGAGCGATAGAAACGCCAGCATACATACACTGCCACATAAAGAAACCCTAAGCAATAATCCTTCGTTAATGTTGCATATTTAGTCGCTGCAGCTACCTATTTCCTATACATGCTCTTTATTGGTCTACACTAAGCTTTTGACACATGCTATTTTATTCATTTCCACTGCACGACACTTTTCCCATCCCTTTCCACTCCAAGCTTCTTAAGACTTGCAATCCTCATTGGCCAAAATATAAAAATTTCGAAAAACAAACCTTTAATAATTAATGAAATTTAAAATAGTGTTCGTAATACCTTTATGTAGATAGATACATAAAAAGGGTTCCTGCCTAAAACAGTTTAATTAACAGTAGGTACCTACCTACTTTATAATAATAGATGATATAAATATTTATGTGCATAATAGTGGTAGGATTATATTATCATGGGTTTCGTATTTTTGTCCTCCAGGTAGTTCTAATGCAAGATGAACTAAATAGAGAGCTATAAAGTGCTAAAAATAAGTTGGTAGGAGAAAGGTAAGTCAAGTCAGGATAGGAGAAAGCTAGGTACTACTAACTACTTAAGATGTACATTTGAGTGTTGCTGGAATGTAGGTAGGTATGCATATACATCTTGGTTGAAAGTAGAAGGTGGTTTCTTGCGGACCCTGTCTGTGGTTTTCTGGTCTGGCCTTCCTTCTTTCTCCATGGCTACCTATACGTGAGATTGTCAGGAGATTTAAGTTGACTTACTAGAATTTGACTAGACTTTGTATCTGTCTTTACTATTTAATTTCGTACATATAATCTGGATGTGGTTCAGGTAAAAAGAGTTTTTTCTCCGTGCCTAGTGTTAGACTAAGTTGAACTGGCTTTCTCCGTCCGTCCCGTCTCCATTATTCTATAAATAACTTATCTTTAAGTTACGACTTAGGACAAAGTGGCTATCTTAGCTCCCCACAATGCTCTCTCTCTCTCTCTCTTTCTGCTTTTAAGTTGAGGATGGGAAGAGAGTAAGTAAGTAGGTAGGTGCCTATGCAAGACTTATACGCTGGTCAGGCACAACCAACGAAGCAGAAGCAATCCGAACCGCAGAACCCACAAGTCAACTTCCTACTACACTATATCATCGTAATAGTATAATGCATAAGAAGTATAAGAAGAAGAAGAAGAGGAGGGAAAGGGCTGTAGACCACCAAGGGACCAAACAAGTTCTCTTCTCATATTAATTAGCCATCAGTATATATTGTATATTAATGGGATGCTAAGGGATGTCTCAGGGCAACGTATAGCAACTCGTAGAGCTATAATATTATAGCTACTCCTTCCTATCTTACACAGCTTTCTTGCTTTGTGCCCTCTAAATATTTAATCTGTGCAGCTAGACCTACCTGCCGCGGGAAGAACTCTGCTAGTTTACTGGTGCACTCTGTAGGAAAAGACTGTAGAGCCCGTAGCTCGGTTTTCGTAGGTAGAACAAGGAGAAGAAGGGAAGAAGCTCTTGCTAGTATATTCACAGCAGACATAACGTTAGTTTAGTGAGTGAGAACTGGGAATAAATGTATATATGTACTTACTGTAATAGTAATCTCCTAATAGAATCTGTATCTTTACCATGAGCTCACCTCACGTCAGCTCAGTCCACTGCACTGCACAGGATTGGATGGACATAGGAGCATCCGCAAGGAGAAAGTGAGAGAGAGAATAATATTATTAGCTGCATATATAAATATAGCATACATATCCACTCCCTGTCTGCTTGCCTGCCTCCTACGAACCAACTAACTACGAGGTGCTATATCATAAGGGAATCAAACCATAAGTAACTAAGTAACTACCTAATGCTTTTTCTGCCGTTTCGTGAGAATCTCCTTATAATAAGACAGATATATAATGCGGGGAAAGCAGGAGCTGGCTAATATGCTGTATACATAATAAAACAGAGCCCTAGCCATCCTATCCTACTCCGCTCAATCTCCAAACTAGTCCAATGCAATCGTGTCGAAAAGGAAACGAGAAAAGTTATTACATTAAGCTGATTATCTCTCTATCATAAGTGTAAAGATCCTTTGCAGCCTGGCAGAAACTTGTAGAACAATAACAAGGCCTCTCCGTTGTCGGCCTATTCAATCGCTCTCCGGCCTTTCTCTCTCCTTTCTTCCTCTCCCTTCCCCAACACACCAAACAAAACAACTACACCAATTTCTGTCCGAATAACACAACCAGTCGTAAATATCAAGTGCTACACTTCCACTCACTCTCTACTTACATAGCTAATACATGTCATCGTCTCCTTTTTACCACTGTATCCATCTTTCTCCTCCTTTACACACCTCACTACCCGTCACATAATTCACATACACTCTCTCCTCAAACCTCATCAATACCAATTTCACAACCTACTTCACATTTAACCTTCTAGCCCAAATTAAATACAAACCCACTCTGAAAGATAGAAATAGGTCATTCCATAGTTTTTTCCACCCCTTTTATGAATTCCCCTCCTTTTATTACTATTTTATAGTAACTTACTATTTCTGTATTGTTATTTTTAAATCAGAAAAAAATAATTGCGATTTGATTTCGCTGCAATTCTGCAATTTTTTTCTAATTCTTTTACGCAACCATTAAATCTTCATCAATTTACAGATTTTGCAGGAAATATTCGATAATTCTTTCACATTTTAGCAATACATTTACCAGACGTTTGGTTTTCCTATCAAAACATTGTCTCAAGTTGGAAGGCTATCTCAGAATTTTCCTTTTGCATTTTATTCACGCATAGAAGTTCAGAAATTTCTTTGACGAGAGAAATGTGAGTAAATACAGAAATCTCCCCTTACTGTGTACTAATAAATTTTATAGTGGAAAGAAACTAGTACTAGAAAGTATGAATATAAATGTAGGATACTTTGGTAGTGTTTGAGAATTCCGTTGAGTCATCACACATCGTATAGGGATTTAGTGAGAAAATCTGTATTTTCTCTTTAGAATGGTTCTATTGGCCAAAGAGGAGTGAATAAAATTGTTAGAATCAGGATTTTTTGAAATTGGAAAGCATTTCTGACATTTGTACGGAAAGGGAAATGTTTTGTGTCCAGAGAGCTGTACATAACCATATGACTATGCAATATTGGTGGCTACAATGGAAAAATCAATTGAAAGATTGGAGTTGGAGGATAGTATGCGGAGAGAGACCTCATTCCAGGATTATCTCGGATTGGGATGAACTTGGTTGAAAGGGAAATGTGTTGTGAGGAGAGGAAAGGAATGTCGGTCGTTTACGGTCGGTCTCAGCCGCCTCCCGTCTCTATCTCTGCTTTACTTACTTGTGGCCGTGATGGCCAAACTGGAAATCTAAGCGCTGTGTCACTCCACACACTCACACTTTACATTGCGTAACGTTCGCCTTCTTCATGTGAATGTGCATGGCTCTATGTGAAAAAGAAAGGAGGCTTTCACCACTTACAGCTCAAGTCTTTGCTATATCTGACGACACGACTCTCTGTCACAACATTTACAAATTATCTATCCCTATTGCTGTGAGGGGCTATAAGAGTAAATGGAATATATGTTCACTTAGCTATATCCGTCTGTCAATGCATATACTCTCTTACTCTGTAATACAAATAAAAATGTAACGCATTTCCTTTTTGTTTTCCTACGACTTTAGTCACAATGTCAGTTACGGTTTGCTTCAGATGACTTTGGATTCGCTTTAGTAAGCTCATTGTCATCTGTGTGATTGTTAGCTTGAGAAGTTTAGCCCAAGAACTTTCCACCACTTGCAGTATACTACTATAAGTAGGTGCTGTCTGTTATACAAGTTTAGGTAAATGTATACAGGGTCCCCCATATATAATCCTTCACAGTTCAAAGTAATATATATCAAAACAAAAACTGTTTTTCCTGCTTCCTCTTTAGAACTTCTTTTTGACGAAAATGATGGGAAAAATGGGGAAATTATTTTCTGTTGTTTTTAAGTTATAGAAATGAGAAATTTCTCTTTCAGGGTGAAAGTTGCAGAAAAAGATATATTTGGCGGACACTGTAGACAATTTCATTGAAGTATAGTAGATGGGAAGAGATAATATCCTTACTTGTTAGGTACAGCGTATAGTTTTTATTGTAGTAGTTGTGGACATAGTTTTAGTGGTGTGGTCAAGCCGGTGGAGTTAAAGGAGTTAATACACAGCACACCATTATTTTGAATTGCATTGCATACCGTGCGTGGCTGAAGCAATGTTAACTTGAGTTGGGAAGAGTTGGGAAGAGAGTCTCTCACAGCTCGGCTCTCTCTAGTGTGATGTGGCTGAGAAGAATAGTATGTATAGTCGGGAGGGAGGGATGGATTGGCGGAACTGCTATTGAAAGTGTGGTAGTGGAACTGTGTTGGATGAAGCGAAAGGAAAGCAATAGGAAAGTATAAAGTAAACTGCCATATGTTAGCGTAGCAGAAGTTAAGAGAGAGAGCCTGGGTTGTCATGTGGGAAAAAAGAATAAAAAGAGTATTGGGCTTGAGAATTGAAGTTGCTCTGCTTTCTCTATGATAAATGGAAGGTGAATCTTGAGTTGCAGTTGAATTTCCGAGTTTTTTTTTCTTTCTGGCCAACTAACATTTACATGAATTATTAAATGATAGTAGATAGAAGTGTAGGAAGAAGGAGAAGTATCCTCCTCTGGTAACTAACGAGAGAGTCTGAGGAATTTGGAAAGAAGAGTGAAACAGTTAGTTAGTTCTGCTAAAACTGGCTGCCATTTATTATTTTCAGTTTCAAGAGTTATTTTTACCGAATATCTCCCGGGAATATGTAAGGGAGCGAAGTGAGAAGTGAGAGAAGGAGAGATAGAGGAAGCAAGTGATGGGAAACCATAGGAAAACCAGTTGAGTAGAGAAGAGCAAAGAAAAAACTAAGTAGCTACCTACGTAGACTACCTACTGCATGTGCACAGTTATTCTATCGGGGAGTTAATAGGACGAGGGCATATAGCTACACGCTACCTATAATATAATGTCTGTAGTAGGAAGGAGGCTAAGGAAGAGAAAGCACACGGCGAGAGGATATCATGCGAATGAATGGAAAGGGAGGACCAGGAGAGTTGAGCGAAAAAAGAAAAGAATCCGAAAGGAGTTAAGAAAGGAGCCGACACTGTTCACTACTTCCCTTGCCTGAGTACATTATAAAGCAAGGAGGCCTGTCTCAAGTACAAGTAACCCGATATGAGTGGAATATATGTCTAGGCAGTAGATAAGGACTAAGTACCTACCGAGCATACTACTACTAAGTGAAAGTGCATAGAAGTCGGAGGAGAGATGTGCCGGTCCTGCCAGGAGTACTAGTCGGAGGATAATGCAGCATTAGATAATATTATAGCTGCGAGGAAATGGTTACATATTCTTTTGAGGGCTATAGAGGCGCGGAGTAGAAGAATAGTGAGATTGGAGTCTGTAAAAGGAGAGATCTGTTCTTAATTCGGTTTCCTTGTAACGTGACTCGTTGTATAGTCGACAAACTCTGGTAGTCTGCATCGTCCTCGTCGTCGCGAGTAATAAAAAAGAGAAATATCTGAATGAAAGGCTCGGGAGTGTACGTACAGAGGCCTCTAACTATAATCTGTAGCTAGTCCTATTAGTTTTTGTAATGTAAAGTAAGGTAATATAATAGGAAGGAGTCTTAAATGGAGTTTGTGGAGAGCTAGGGAGCTGGTGGAGCTGTGGGGAAAAAGCCATTGCCAGAATAAATAGGAGCAATAAGCCGTTTTTAAAATCTCTCTTTTTATGCATTCAAACTTGCTAATTTCGGGCCATCCTCCACCCTGTTAAGTAGATTTATCCTCATGATTCCAGGCCCGAGCTTTATAGAGATTGATAGGACTTGGTGCCGAGGAGGCAAATGCAACTTCTCTTTTTTGCTCGCTTGGACGCTCACTGAGACGCCGTTTCTGCGGCCACTCTTCTTCCCTTGCTCTCTCAACCAGCCAGTCTATAGCAGACACTGCCACACACACACGCCAAAGAGAGAGGCCTCTAAGAAGGTGAATCGGAGAAAGTGGAATCCTCCTGGAGGGAAAAGAGCTCTTCTTCTTCTTCTCGTGTGCTGTGCTCCGGCTAGGCGCACCGCACCTCCATCCACCAATGCCCCTGATATACAAATTGGCTCCTCTCTCAAACTTTTCCAAGGTGGAAAGAAGCGATTAGAAGGAGCCGTTGGTCCGTGAAATTTCCCTCTCTCTGTATATTTACCGCTGACTTTAACGCTCGTGGAATTTTAATGTCTTACTTTTGTGAAACCCAATTTTTCATGGACTTCTCTCGGCGAGTTGTGACTTTTGATCTGGAGGCTGCTGCTGGAGTCAGACTTCCCCCGTCTCCTCTCTCTCTCTCCTGTCTCAGTAACCAACTGTTTCTCCATGCACTACCTGCCAACCAACCACATTATGCTCTTTCATTATGACTCTCACTATGGCCACTACTTCCTCCATAAACGGCTAGCAATGCCTCGCTTCAGCGCTCCTTCTTTCATCCATCCATCCATCCACCCAGTCACCCATTCATTCATTCATTCATCTAGCCAACTACTATCATTCCCAGCAACCAAACTTAAATCTTTACTTATGACGCTCCCTCCTTTTTTACTTACAGCAGAAAGGTAGGGAGAGAGAGATAGAGAGAGAGAGAGAGACAGGATTCATGCACTTTCCTTTCAATTCACTCTCCACATACATATTCTCACCAGCTCCCTCTTTTTATACACTTTTCTGGTGAAAATCATATGTCAATAGATATTTCTCCCATTTTCCCTCCTTTTCTCTCTATTTACCTAACTATAAAACTCTTTTTACACACACAGCACCATTTCTAAACGCCGTTATTCTCCCTTTTTTTCCTCGCCTATACTCTATTATGCAGTATAGAGTGCCTCGTGCCTTTTTATATAAATACCATTACTTTCTCCATGCACTAAGGCTAAACATGCGATGCGAATGTTTCTGTTTCTCTTGGAAAGATGAATGGCATCGTAAACCAAGGCGAGTCAACGATTGCTACTGCTAACTTGTCAATTGAAATCTAAGGCTTTTTTCCTAAGTACACATTTTTTCGGCAAGAGGACAACCAACTACACTGCACATACATTACCGTCCTACCTAAAGGATTTTACTTTTCCAAGATCTTTCAATCTTTTCTATTGCTCTTTTTTTACCTAGTAAAGTATGCATTTATCTCCCTGTGGCTCTCTCCGACTCTCTCTCTCTCTCTCTCTTGCGCTATGTGTACACAGATATTATATTATACACACGAGTTTTGACTCCTACCATTATCTTCGGCCAAGCAACTCTTTTGAATTATATTGTTCTTGACTTTGACCAAAGATCATAGAGAAGAGGAAAAGAATTCAATCCACGGTCGTTGACTACAGCAAAGTGCACACTGTTGTACAAAGTACTACAGTAGATAAAAAGATTCTTTCGTGAGTGAGTTATATTTACTATTTTTTACATCTACTCCAATTTACTGGGATTTTATATCATCCACTATAGAGGACTTGGAATTCTCTATTATCCAATGGTCCCTGTCGATCCAAATGTCCTTTTCTTTACTATGACTTCCGTTTACAGTCCTATCGATCTTATACGGAGATACTTCAGATAACTAGCGATCTACTACCTACTGCAACTACAACTCCTCTTTTTACCTACAACAGTAATGGATTGTTACTTAAATTCATAGGTCATCTACGCAGTTATAGAGCCGACTATCTTTGGGTACTTACTGCTGATCGTGAGTAAATAGTATTAGCTCCGTTCACCATAGATCTGTGAATCTATAGAAGAGTTGATTTTTTATAGAAATGTAGCTACATATACAGAGCCATATATGGTCGGGTCAATTCCATTAAATTCAGTTTGGCATTCACAGAAGGTAGGATTAACGTGATTCCCATCCAATGTATAGCAATAGAAAAGTATCGTTGACATTATTCACGAGGTTGAACATATTGCCAGTCATTGTCTTCCTCGATGTGCAATTGAAAGTAGCATCTCTGTCCCTCTCAATTCCAAATCACCATTTTAAAAGTACTTACTTACACGTTTATTTAGTGAGTGAGCTATTTTATAAATCCACGCATCGTAATGATAATCATGGGAAAGGGGGAAGTAAGTAGTGCAAGAGTCTTGGTGAATGGCTGTCCCTGAGATACTAAAGTCTTAAGAAAGTAATAAACGAGAATACCTGCATTACGTGCTCTGCACACACACACTATATCTAATTCAAGAGGAATAAACCCAAAAGTTCAATTCTTATTAAAAGATAAACGTAAAGAAAAGATTATGAAGGCATTTACGTGTAACTGACAATGAGTGCAAAGTGGAGATGCCTGCTCCGATTTTGAAACTTAGCTCGCTCCACGTTAAAAAAACTTTTTTAAGGAAAAACATTTTTACTATATATACCTAGTAGCTTTGACCATGGGATCCCTTCCTTTATTGTCAAGGACAAGTGGTAAATAGTAGGTAGTAATATCTTGTTTTACTATCTGAAGGATAAGTGTCAGTACGAGAGATGTTTGTAATTTCGTCCAAGAGTCGGATATGACCAAGTATTTCAATGTTATGTTTTATGTGTCTTTTGACGGTGTACTTAAGAAAGTGTTGTTAAATATGTGCATATATTAAAAGGTTATGGAGGTGGGAGGATGTAAAGAGCTGTATATAATTCCGAAGAAGTAGCGAGACTTCAGCGTTAGAGGCGGGAGGGAGTTAGAGCGCCTTGTTGACGACAATCAACGTATGTTTTAGGCTATGATGTTCTGGTAGGGATGCTTATGTATCAGAAATAATATAATTGTAGATGTACACAGAGATGCGTTTGGGAAGAGGAATGGAAAGACTACAAATCTTGTTGACATGTTGTATGAAGTTTGCCTCTGACTCTTTGAATCTTCATGAAAGGAATCACGTACAGGAATTAAGCACGTGCTTTTTGAAATGTGAAATCTCAGAATTATTTCGTTTGGTTCACTTCTCCGCTTTGCTATCGGATTGTGAGGAAGAGGAGATGGTAGCTAGCTGGTAGCTGGCTGGGGCTGGGGCTGACTTTCTGGCTGAGACTCACCAGTTGCCCGACCGTCTCACTCTGTCTCGTCTTAAAAGAATACCTATAAATTCTCTTTTTCGGCAAAGTAACTATCTCTTTGCTCCTGTATGTATTCTGAATTCGTATGTACTCTTCTCTGCCCTATGTACATGTACATCACCTTCATTCCGCCTATCTACAGCTACATAGTTACTTACTTGTTAGGACGAGAAGAAGAGAAGACTGAGAAGCCGGAGCCATTTTTCATCCGACGGATATTTGTACGTATAGTGTATATGTAATTTGCTCCTATAATATGATCCATGAGATCGACTTACTGTTAGCAATAAAAATCTCACGCTGGCTTCCTTAAAATAGTCTCGTCTGGTTGTTTGTTTGCTATGGCATGCTGCTCGGAGAATGTTGTCTGTCTCTGTGCCTCGCCTTATTCTCCGCCACGCCATTCCACCAAGACTTGCTCTTGCTCTCCTTCTCTTGAATCATGTCAACTTGGTTTGCGCTTTAGCTTATTGTTAGTTTACTAGTTTAGTTTAGTTGGGCACGGCAAGATCTGCTTGTTTTCC
The DNA here is from genome assembly GCA_019776505.1 of Tomocerus nigrus. Taxonomy (NCBI): domain Eukaryota; kingdom Metazoa; phylum Arthropoda; class Collembola; order Entomobryomorpha; family Tomoceridae; genus Tomocerus; species Tomocerus nigrus. Next base: position 26,028 of record JABASI010000403.1, on the reverse strand, counting down.
CTGCCTTTCTCCTTGTCGTCCTAGTTCTGGCTATACAGAGCTCTCTCTCTCTCTCTGTCTCCTACTCTGTATGTATGAGACTCTTGTTGCTGAGTTAGCTATTCTTTGAAAACTTTCCTCTCGTCCCGTTCCCCTTCCCTTTCTCCAGTCAAGAAAAATCCTAATAACTACATACATTACTTTCTGTATAGTAGGAGTGCATATGTGGGGGCGCGAGTCGGAAAACGCCTATAAATCCATACATTTGTACGACTATTGCGTATTTATTGTTAGTTTAGTGCCTATATAAAACATGGAATGTATCTACAATTACTAATGTGTACAACCCATAACGGCACATTTTACAATATACGCCATTGTAGGAGACTAGAAAAGAAAATATCCTACCATCACGTTTTTTATGTCGATTTCGTTAAGATCAATTCTTGAATTTAGTATTTATACCAGTGGGGGAATTTAGGAGCATTAGACAAAATAATATAAAATAACTTGAGAGCGAGAGAGAGAGAATAATATAATAGAGTACAAATAGCTCAAGGCAAAGAAACATCTTTTTTTTTGCTAACAGAAAATAAATAAACAGAAATGGAAAGAGTGTAGGCAGGTAGATCAGTTACAAGATTAGATAGTGTGTTTTAGATTAAATGCACGAGAGTGGGAGTCTTTTGGAAGGCGCGTAGGTAGGCAGGGAGGCTACGGGGCCTGTATGTATGTGCTGTGTGTGTGCTTGTGAATTCATGTGAGTGGGAGATGTCAGTGTTCCGCACTTGAAGTTCGAAGAATTCCATCAAATTTTCTATTTCTGCCGTTGAATAGACATAAGTACCTGGAGTTGTGGGGTGCACAAACACAATGTACTCGTCGCTACGTGTGTAGAGCAGCATTTCCTATATTTAGTTTCCGAGCAAAGCAAGTCAACTGAAGCTGAACCTTCAGTTCACTTCAGTTCAGCCAGATATACACATCAATTCCAGTCGTCTACCCCTTTTTCTCAATCTTCACCGCAGCAGTGCAGAATATCACACACTGAGCACACGAAAACGCTGGGCTATGACACGGCACACTCTCAAAAGAACAGACAGATAAACACAAAATCGAAAGAAGGAGAAAAGTGGAGCGCGTCGCGGACTATATGGAATGCATGTAGGAGACAGACAGACATAAGTAGCTGGCTACCACTACAATAGCAGGCATTAGAGCTAAAGACACGTAATTGAGGAACATAGCATGGCGAAACATAACACCTAATACATAAGTACGTACAAAACAGTCCTAGCGACTACACTTACTTTTCCCCATGTACGTACGGACGTATATTATGGAGAATAAAAACGGAAATTACACTTCGAGAAAGGGGAGGCATGAAAAATCCCAAGCTATAAAAAGGTAGCGATTGGAGAAAAAATTCATTTCCGGGTGTTCTTTTTCTATTTACACAGATTCGTAATAATGGACCTGCGACGGATGATTTTCCAGACGATTTTCATCATAGTGACCCTCTGGCACTCTTCCCAAGCCAACCTTGGTAAGACAAGAAAACTACAAATCATCTAACTACATAATATACTTCTTCCCTCTTTCTTTCCCACTGTTACACTTTCACCGCATCGAATTCATTTTTCTCCCTTGCCAATTCCTAATGTACATCTGTAGAGAATGCTCTTAAAATGTCGACTACCATGACAAATTTTCATCATTACATACATTCATGTAATACTAACGATCATTTCTATCCATTACTTATATACACTCCCTTTCTCCCTTGCATCCTCCGACGACATTCGTTTTCCATACATTTCCATCCCACTCATCCTCACTTTCACTCTCCGCCACTTTACTCAACCGAACACTTTCCCTACATGTCCCTGGCACTCCAACGCTCTACGTTACCTACCATTTGATTTGTGCATGGTAATACACACTCTCTATGAGACTAATAATCGTTAAAGTCAAATACAACTCCAAATAAAATCAATCTGTCTTTCCATACATGTGCATAATATTTATATACCCCCGCACTTTTCTGCATTGGCTACCTTCATCCTATTTTTATCTACTCCGCAGATCCTAAAGTGCCCTAATAACCACCATATAATTTATACTTTACGGCCACATTTGATACATTTAATGTATTGTACTACCGGAGTCATTTATTATCTTTTATAATACACTTACATGAAACTACAATATAGATCAGCAGCGTACTATTCACTTTTTACAATTGAATTTCTTTCATATTTTCCCTTTGCTATCCACTTAATGATTTTAGCGCCTAGATAGATCCATTTCTTTTCATATGTACAACATTTTGGAATAAAAAAAATCCAAGGCAATTATTTGACAGTAGTAGTAAAAAAATAACAAGTTGTAAATGATGTGATGTTATGAGGAGTGTTTGTCCATGCATTACTAGCGTCATAAATTTTTCTAAGCAATATTTGTTTATAAAGGCGAGCTAATTTTTTGGGAGATACTAATATACTGACGCTATTCTAAGAATTTTTATTTTATCCACAGATGTAGCCTTCTTATGTGAATTGTTGTAGCTACTATCTGTATAGGGAAACTTGGAATTCGTTTGATGCATTATATCGCACCTACCGTGTGAAAATAGTATAAATTCACATGATGAAGACTTACTGCAAGTATATAAGTATAGAAAATTGAGCAATTATAACACATAGGAGAAAGATGGTGATGGTATACATAGAATAAAACAGATGAACAGTCGCTACATATTAGTGCGATATAAATTTATTTTTCTTCCTCATTTTTATTTATAAGTTAAATGTTATACACTAATCTGAAGTTGGTAAATATCTGCGTCTAGTTCTGGTCCTACATAGAGGATTAGTAAGTAGGAGAGCTGTAGCCATTTATCTGCAACTTATTTTTCACGGTAATACAAACAAGCACTAATGTCCTGAAAAGAAATATTTGCAAAAAGGAGTATACACAATGTGTAATTTAGGAGTTTATATACCACTTATAATAGTTATAGATATATATCTCTGTATCACTTATATGGCAATGCAATTTTCCATTCCATGCGAGAAGGGCTATTGATCTGAAACGGTACGTGCACTAGGCTGAATGTAAAAAATTTACGGGTTGTAGTGTAGTGCATAAAATGAGAAAAGTATGGACTACTTATAAACTGCTTACAGTCTTAAAGAGAGAAACTATAGTGTTCCTTATGATTTTATGATTATGAATAGGTACGTGAGTGTATTAGTATGGCGTGGAATAGGGAGCTTATGAACATAATCGACATTGTATGCTAATCATAAGTAGTATGCATGGAAGACTGATATAAAAAGTCCGTTTCTTCGATAAATAGATGTAAAACGGATATAGATGCTGAGAAGAAAGTGGGGAGTCGAGTGTGTATCTAGCGAATATTTAGGTGCATTAAATGTACGACAGTGATTGCTATAACCGACTCCGTTTATTAATGATATTTCCCACAATTATGGGCAAAGAAACGTTAAGACAAAGACACGATAATGCGATCTGTAGTCATAAAAGTATTTTTGATTTATATGAATGTAACATAGTTGGTGCATATAAATGAAATGGAAAGAATGAAAGTGGCAATGCACCTAATAGAATAAATGGAATGGATTAAAATATGACACCTCAGCCAGTTAAAGGCAGAGTGTAGCTCCTTAGAAATAATATCTGTCTAGCCACCTATATAAATGAAGTGAGGGAAGACGTAGAAGATTTCTAGAGATCTGCTCTGTGTCGCTACATTGTACATAGAGGAGGACGGAAAAGAAGAGAATAGTATTAGGGGACGGGCAGGCACATTGAATTTATATGTAATATTATATTGCGAATGTGAAAAATTCATAGGAAGAAAGTGAATGGAGTAAAGTAAGTATCTGTAGGCTATTTGAATGAGAGAGAGAGAGAGAGAGAGAGAGAAAGAAAGAGAGAGAAAGTGTGTGGATGGAGGAGAGTAGGCTCTTTTCACAGTATATTTAGTATGAATTGGATGGTGAAAGCGTGTAGAGTAGAGGCAATTACGTCTACAAGGAGAATCGCTTAATAACATAAATTAGAGGAGTCTAATGCATAAAAAGGAGATAAAAAAGGCAGGGAAATTGAGTGAGGCAAACTGAGGGAGGAAGGAAGGAAGGGAAATAATGGAAACGAGTGAATCTCCCAACTGACTGAGGCGAACAAAAAAGTTGATTGATCATGATGTTGATGTAATGATTGATAGAGGAGAGAAGATGCTGGTGCAGAGAGAATGGACACAGTGCAGAGGATGGTAATGGGAAATCTGGATGAGACTCTGTTCAGTTTAGTTGCGAGATGAAAATGAAAAAGAAGGGAGGCAGAGAGAAAGACAAGGGAAAGCGATGTAGAGACTTTCTCTCTCACTCACTCACTTACATCACTTCTAAAGCGGAGAAAATAAGTCGACGGCTTTCCTCTTCCCTACAGTCTTTTCTCTTTTGCTCGAATTCGAATGTCTCCTCTCCACAACTCCCTCGCTCTCTCTCGCTCTCTCTCTCTCTATAAAGCAGAGACGTGCATACATACATTAGATGAGTTGTTGTATTCCTACATAAATGTGATGTAGAATTCTTTAGACGAGCCGTGTAGTTACTCAACTTGACTCGCCTCCACTCAACCCAACCAACAAAGTCACGCCAAGGAAGCCAAGGATTCAATGCCATCTCCGTCTTCTCTCTCCAGATTACATTACATTACTTTCTACATAAATAGATGTACACAGTACATATCTCCAATGCTACATCACTTTTATTTCAGTGGAGGAGAATGCGAGGAGTGTAGTAGTAGTGAGTAAATGGGACGGATATCTATAGCCAGACGTCTGTAGTGTGATCCAGCCTAACGATATGTGGTCTCCTCTGATCTATGTGTGCATTTGTAATGTAACCATCCAGTTCAGTGCCAAACTAACGATAAGCAAAAACAAAGCGAAAGAGAAAGCTATATTTCTAAATGTACAGATTTAGCATTGGAAAGTCAGATAAGCATTGCCTCCTCCTCCTCCTCCTCCTCCTACTACTACTACTCTCTTCCTCTATCTCCTCTCTTCCTCTCCACACACATAGCTCTAAATAAATAAATATATAAATAAGAGGCATATAAATGTAGTGCGAGGACATTATAGCGAGAGAGAGCGAGAGGAGTTTTGTAGGAAGAGGACTGGCAGTTTAAACTGTAATGTAGAGCAGAGCAGCACTTTCTTTTATGCTCTCTTATGGAGTAACAATAATAAGTAAAGAGTCTCTCTTGCTCCTTCCACTCATCGTCAGCTCAGCGTTAACACAATATAACACACTTTCGTATAAACATACATTATTATTATTATTCTTTAGGTAGCTACTAGCTTAGCTATTCTTTCTCCACATACTCACTCACTCACTTATTTACTTACACACTACTAGTAGCTACCTATATAGGTAACTATAATATTATTATTCTTCTTAGACTTTGACTATATGCATGCACATATTATTATGGGTGGGGAGAGGGAGCTTGGGGTGTGCAGGGACTGCATGGAGTCGTTACAGCTCAGCGGATAGTACATCCTAGGCAAGTTAAATAAAGTAGATCAACTAGATGGAAGAAAGGAATGGGCGACTCGAGACTCAAACTTCCAAGTTAAGTAACAAACGTTAATACAACAACCTCTCCTCCTGTCTATACGCCTTCCTCGCCCTATAAATACATTTCCCCTCAGATATATCACAACAGAGAAAACTAAAAGAAAGTCAGGAGCCTATAGAGCCTCGTCAGCAGCAACAAACTCCAAACTCCTCTCTCTCTCTCTGTCTCTTTCTCTCTCTTTCTTCTTCCTCCTCTTCTTCATCTCCTTCCCTTAGACACACATTTACGTATGTATATGTGCCCACACACAAATATACAATGACACATACATATACATACGAGGATAATAGTTGAGTGAGAGAGTTGCGTGAATTTATAGGTAGAAATGTGAAGCTCCTTCTTCGCCTTTGCTTTCTTTTGAATTGGATGAAACTCCGACTTTTACTTTTTTCACATATACATACATTACATGCATAAGTACAGTTTTATGTATTTCTACTTTCACTCATTCTTTTACAAAGAGATACGCCATCACGACCCTTCCTGCCTATCCACCCACTCCAACGAACAACTCTACACACACAAAAAAACTAACAAGAAGTGTCTTGCTACAGGAACAATAGTGCGCTTATTTCCTAGCACAAAAGACTTGAGAATATCAAGTGGAAGGTAGTGAAAGTGCATTAGTACATACCTTTCCCCTCTTTCTCTTATGCTTTACCAATTCCATGAACTCTGTTTGTTTGCATTGTCAAGAGTATCAGTTACGAACTCTTTACACTCAAAAGTACTCGCTGCACTGAAATTCTATTAAAGAATTCTCCTCTAACACACATTCGCGCATTGTTCACCTAACTACTGCAACTTTTATACCCTCCCATCTCCTTCTTGTTATGCTGTACTTGAGTCTTTACCATATTATCACAGTTTAGAAGACATGAAATAAAATGAATTTTATCCCTGGATGGGACAACCCCCTTTTATACATTAACAAAACAATCAAAAGATATATGTACGACGACATATTATTACCTCAAACAAAGATTTTAAGTAATTAAGCTAATTACTTAATAATACTTGTCCGTGAAAACACACCAAAATCAACACAAAGAGGCTACGAGGACATGTTTTCAAAGTATACAAATCAAACCCTGGAAACTAACAATTGGAAAATAAATACAGTTTTTAAGCAAAAATTATTTGTGTGGCAATGCAAAGTTTTTTAATTGGAAATATTAGCATTCTTTAGTGAGAATACTGCCTTTTTTACACAAATCACATCACAGAGGTTGTTGCTGAGTATCGTTTTATAGCAGTTAATGTAACTACCATGTGACATTATTTTAAGATGTAGTTAAACAAGCAAGCTCTAATTTTCTTAACTAGCAAATAATGTCGGCATGTATATGATAGTTGGAGTAGAGGATGTAAATTGTGAAGGAGATTACATAGAGCAAGTGATAATATAATTTTCGATAGATGAATATGTAGCTTAGATCTTTATAAAATTAATATATGTATTGTACGTAGCAGTATCTTATTATTAGTGTTATTGTGTCCTTTCCAGCCGAGTACATTTATGTGTAATATCTGGGAATGCATGGATGTGGAGATGTAGAAGTGATATGGTTGTGTTGCTTGTTCTCGGTTGATAGACTTTCGTTGCTCACGTTGTGGATGTGAGGCTGGGGAGGATAATGGTGAGGCTGTTGTTTGCATTGCATTGGTTGAGTCGTGAAGAGCGTGGAGTCGGGCAGGATATTAGTGAAGTGTGAATATGTCGGTAATAATAAGAGTGTGCTGTAGCGAGCGGAGTGTGTTCGGAGTAGGGAGAGAAAGCGAGGAAGACAGGGAGAGAGGCAAGAGGCAGGCGAGGCAGGCAGGGAGCTGGAAAGTCTGTTTAACGAGAGCAACATTTCATTTGGCGAAAAGAGTGGTGGTTCGGGAGCGTTATGGGATGTCGGTAGGTAGGGAGGAAGGAACGGCCGGTTGTTCATGTATTGGCGAGGATATGAAAAGACGCGATATGATGTGAGTAATCATGGTGATTTGAAGGAATCGCTTTAATGGCCAATAGAGCTCCAGTCCAAGATCATCTCTATGTTTTCAAATGCTCCCTACATAGAGTCTCTGTCTTGTCGAGTCCTGTAATTTCTCCTACTCTGACCCCATTTAGCTTTCTCTTTCTGTTTCTTTCTTGTCTTCTTGGCTCAGTTTTTATGGGGATAGCTTTAAAAACGCTTCTTGGCCGGAATCCAAGGCAGATTTACAGTGCCATTTTTGCTTTCTCTGTCTTATTTCTCAAGTCCTTTTTTGTCTCATGCCCAAATTGTCCTCTTATTATGGGAAACAGACGCACGCATTCTCCCCATCCCCAATTCTGCCATCCATCCTACACTGTAGACACATAGACGCTCTCTCTCTTTCTCCTCTCTCACATATACAAACACATAACACTCTTATAGACAGACACCACACATACATTCAAACGTAAATACACTACAACAATATGTGCATTACACACAATGATATACAAAGTATCTTAGAGCTCGGCTTAACTCTGGCCCTAGCCATTCCCATAGACACTCACTCTCCTCGTCTCTCTACTCCTATCTACTATCTATCTATATTATTATACGCCTACATATAGAGGCATGCAACTTGTGTATCGTGGATTCCATCAAAAGATGTAGTAGAAGAATCTTTGCTGATCGTCGAGTGCAATGTCTTGTGTAGCCGAGAATATGTTTCACCCCATAAGATCATATAATAATAGGTGCTGGAAGGACATCACAATATTATCCATTCTCAGCATGCATGTACATACGCAGAGAGAAAGAGAGAGAGAGTTTATGTGTATAGGCGTCGGGAGAAGAGAAAAAAAATCAACACTAACAGTAAAGTAAAAGAGAGGGAGAGACGATGAGTGGGGCCGGGAGTTTTTGTAGGAGGATAACTGAACTAACGATAAGCTAAACTGAAGCGAAGTGAACTGAAGTTGATGGCCAGGCTGAATAGTAAGCGGAGTGAGTTAGTTGACTGAAAGGAGCGAGGATCAAGAAGAAGTCGGTTTCTTTGGGCCACCATCATCCCAGCCAGGAGCAGCAACGTCGTCACTCCTCGTCTCCCATTGTATCTCTCGCCTTGTCCTTACTTCATCTCCATTGAGGCTGATCGTGCCAAGCCAAGGCAAGGAGTTGTGAAAACAAGAAGTCGCAATGGCACCGAAGACACTTATTATGGCCCATCAAAGCTAAGCCCCTTCCTTCCCTCCACAAACAAGGAGAGATGGGAGTACGGGAGGCGGGAGAGCTGGGGCGGCGGAAGACGCCGACCTCGTTATATTCTCTATCAATCACTAAACGCTCAGTTTTCACACACCTAAAATTACTGGGCCAATTTACGACGTGGTTTATATCACACTTTAGGTTCTTATTTCCGTTTTGTGTCGGGCACAAATGGCAACTGTGCTTTGTCTTTATGTGCTCTGCCGGAACTTTAGCACCTTCTCGTTATGCATCATTTACGATTTGGACGGAACGTATCACATACCAACACTCACACACCATCATCATTTTTACTCTCATTGTCAAATACTTGGCCCTCCTTTAACGCAAATATTTGTCTTAGACTACACTCCGCTCCGACTCCACTTCAACTCGAGCACAGAGCAAATATTATCATCCAGCCGAGTCAACCAGTCACCCACCAACAAACTCCCGCCCCAACACAACCAATACCCGGATATCATTTTATATTATCCCATTCCCTCTATCTCCTACAAGCATTCTTCCAATAACTATCCAATGTACTCACACACTCTCTACTACTAAAACACTCTCCGCCAACCAACCCTACTAAGCCCTACTCGCTTTCTCACCAAATGTCGACGGCACACTTTTCTAATAGATACAGATAAACAATGCTGTTATAGATACTAAATACACATTGCACATTATTTATACTTTATACGCCGTATAAGAGCATCACATTCCTTCACTCTTTCATTCTCTCTTTCCCTTTGCACATTATGGCAGATACAAAATAAGCGGCTTTGTCACATAACCCTTGGCTAAATGGCTACCGCTCGCCTTCTAATCTTTTCAACCATGATTAACTTTCGATCACTAATAAAGTTTTATCCCCGTCGTAATGTATCATACGCTTCCTGGATTATTGCACATAAAAAACTTAAATATTCATATCAGGCTACTATTTAGCACAACTCATCCATCGATCAAGTACATAATCTCTGACTGAAAGTCTAATATTATATTATTTAACGGAGGTAATTCGTAAAGAGGATTAATTTAATTGGTGGGCTTTGACAGAGCATAAGATAAACAAGAAATAAAGACAAGAGAGGCTTAAATTCTATAGATACCTAAATACATGGCAAGTTTGGCGAGTAAAAGTGGTAAAAATAATAAGAAAGCTATTTAACTCATATATGCGTAAAATAATATAATAATAATAATATGTAAGTGATCTCTTATTCTGGCAGATTAAGTATCTACATTTCCTAAATCTAAGCAGTGCCTACTTTAAATTTTTAGCAAATAATATAACTAGTGTTAATTAGGGTGGTATTAAATACATTAGTATTAGTATTACAGTACATTAGTATTAGAGAACCCAAGTAAAATTTATATTTTTTTCGAATATATCAAAATATTTTTTATTACAAAAATTTATTAAGACTGCAAGGAAATACTTCAGCTTGAATAAATGTAGTGGATTCAAATATAAATTCGTATGTTGTAGTATTAAAGGCTAGGAACACAGTTAGAATTTAGTTAAGTACGCACGAAATGAGTTTTTTACGCATACGGAAATATGTGAAGGAAATAGAGAAGCAAATAAGTGCGGCAGTACACAGCTCTGAATTAGAAAGAGGGGCTGACTGGAGAGAGAGAGAGAGAGAGAGAGAGAGAGCGGATGAAATTATGTGTTGAATATTGGATCAAGAAGCGAATGTCTGGTGGTGATTAATAACTGCAGGGTTCCTTTGGAATTTAAAATAAAGTTTCTTAATAATTCTATTAAATATGTATGAGAATTTATAAGGGAGCTTAATGGTTTGGGTAGTGACAGCTCTTAGCAGATCTTTAAGAGGATGAGGGCAAAGGAAGCTGGGAGGAAAGAAGATGAAGAAGAAGGGAATCGAGGCAGAAGGCTCAAAGTGTGGCACCGGCTGTGAAACGAGCACAAAAAATCTGCGTCTCATTTGAACTGCATGCGCTTTGTTAATAAGTACCCATTGTGTGTACGTGACGTGCAGTGGAGCAGAGAGCACCAGGTCTCATATTCTATTCTGCCTAGGTACATCATAGTATTTTAGTTGTAATGTAAGTAGGCAGTACACAGGGAGAGATAATGCTGGAGATAAGTATGTGTGTGCTCCGCTATGCATGAGGATCTGCACTGTAATTTGTAGTAATTCATCGAGAAAGTGGAGTGGTGTGGAATGTGAGAAAGGAAGGAAGTGCTGTATGTATATGTAGCCAAATGCAGTATCTAGGTTAGTTAAATAGTTCTTTCTGAGGTAGTTTACTGTCTGACGAATAGTGAGTACATAATTACTACGTGCAGGAAGAGATAATACGAGAAAAAGTTGAGCACGAGTAGGCCAGAGAGAGAGAGAGAGAGAGAGAGAGAAAGCACTTTCCTTCTCTACAGACATTTCGGCAGTTTCCTTCGTTTCGTGATGATCGCGTATTTGTAGTTGAGCGAGGGGGGATGCACTGCAATTCTGGGATGCATGGAAGGAAATGGCGAGGAATAAAGGGCTCCGTCCTGTCCCTACACTCACTAGATGCTCCGTCCTGCACATTTGCCTAGATTTCTGTGAATGGGATGTGTTTGTTGGCGTCTGGTTGTGAAACAATGGAGAATGGAGTGGAGGAGCAGGGCCGGGGATTGTGGACTTGCTAATAGTGCATTAGTGTGTGGACATTGGGAGTTATGATATGATGATATGTCTAAGGAGTGACAGTTGTTATGTATTTATCATCGGTCTTATGGACAATAATGGCTGGAAAGATGGTCGTCGAGATTCTCTTGAAAGTCCATGATAAAATGAGTACGGCGCCCTAATGGGCAGTCGGCTTCTGTCACGAATCAAATCCTACTCACACTCACAATCAGTCCCAAGTCGCAACTTGCTCCTTCCATAATGTTGTCGTACATGGGATTGGAGTAGTTTTACTTTCGACATGGCTAATAGTCACGAAAAGAACCGAGGGAGACATAGATACGGACAGTTATACCAAATTGAAATACCCATTCCATTCTTAAACTGACAATGAGCTGCGAGCCAGACTAAACTCCTCTAAAAGCTCCGGCATATCTAATAGTGGCGAATCCTAGGCTCACGACACTCTCTGCTCCGCCACACACACTCTCTATCTCCACAATCCACGGCTCCACTGCACATAGCCACTAGACATTATTATTATCCCCCGCCCATATATCTGTAGCCATACGTATACGTATACCTACTCTTCTCCTAAACTCAATTTCAAGTCACACCAGACGGACCCAGCGCTCCACTTTCTTTTCCAATTCTTTCTTCTTCCTAGTTCCTCCAGTCTGCTGGCTAAGATTTCTCCTCTTCCAAGAACACAAGCAGGACATTCCTATAGCCAAAGGAAATGCATTCCCCAACACTGCACACTCAACGTACATACAATAAGAAAATATTTACATTTCCAGCACAAATTGCCAATACTAATACATGGCCAGATATAGATACACATTCTCTAGGACATCTCTCTTTCTCATCCACTCTTCTTCTTCTTCCTCTTCGTCTTTTTCTTCTTTTAAGCTCAACGAATTTGCTTTCTGTGTAGGAGCACGGCGCTTGTTAGAGACATAACTTTGGCATCATCACTATACTTTCACTGCTATAGCTACTTACTTCCTCCACAGTGCAGTCTCCTCTCTCATAGCCCGAGTAATATTATAGTGAATTGCATTGCATTTCCACTTATTGTTAGTAGTAAATGGAATGAGGGAGTATTCTTTGCTGTCAGTCGTGACTGAGTTCAGTAGTGAGTAGTGATAGTAGGCGGTCCATTTAAGACCATTACCAGAGAACAGCTCAGATTGAGACGAACCAAATGGGAGCCAGTTCAATTTTGTCGACTCTCCATCCTCTCTGCTCTGTGTGTGTGTGTGTGTGTGTGTCTACTTTCACTCCCTCCACTCTCAACACTTTTCAAATAATAACCGCTTATTCCAAATAATATACACGACGAGACATGGCCATTGTTTCTCCCAAATCCCCATTTCTATTCCCGACACTTTACATCACATCATGTCCAAAAATACAACAACCCATAAGGATTTCTATTTCACCAGCTATTGCTAGGAAAATTAGTCCTGCAAATGTCTCAGCGTGTAGAGTTACATAAAATTCAGAAGATATCCGATTTAATCACACCAAGTGAGTTACATCTAGATGAATTGATTTTGTTCTGTAAATATTGCAAGCCACAGAAATTCCCTCCAATGCCCCATGCAACAATGAAGCGTCAGGACTCCCCAACCCAATGTCCTGTCCATGGCTTATCCATATCTCACCCACAACCAAAACACACAGACAGATACCGGCCCCATCTACCCTACTGTAGTAATTAGCAGAGCCGATGTGTGTTTTTGTTTACCTGCTTGTTTTGTTGAAGACATTTTTCAGTTGAACTATTCTTCTGCATGATAGATTTGTAAATAGAGGAATGTAACTTTAGTCTAGTCTGGAACTACAAAATGTAAACACCTCCTACCTACACGTTCCTTAGCCAACGTAGAATTACTCTATATTTTGTCCAGTAAATCATAAATTAAATTGATTCACCAATATCTATATCGTAATAAACTTTATCCAATAGTTTTCCTATCTCTCAGCTAAGTGTTGTAGTATCTACGAGATTTATTTATATCATATACAAGTCAATCAAGTGGATTGCAGAGATTACCTTTCGTTTCATCCTACGACCTACATCTACGATTCACCCACCTTGACAGTACATCATCGAATATGATTATATGAAATTCGGAGGAGAGCGATTTATTTATACTAATGATGAGATGAGTTCTCTGTGCATAATTTTTGGATTGTTATTGTATGGAATAATTTTAAGGAATGATTGGCTATCTATTCGGACGAAGAGTGAGACAATGGAGCAGTATGCTCATAAAATACCTTTGTAGTTTAAATCTTGTGTGACAATGGAGAGAGAATGGCTATGTAGTGCTTGTCTATTATGTTGCTAATGGTAGCTGTAAAGATTAGATAAATCCAGAGTATCTCATGAGTCCTTTCCTTTTGTTTCGCAATGTGTAAGTACATGTTATATGATATGTGTGTAATAAATACGGATATGAGAAGTGGAGATAAAGGAAGGAACGAGGCTGGCAGGCAGCAGGCAGGCAGGGCAGGCTGGCCGGAGAGTTCGCGGAGAAAGTGGATTGGAATAGACGAGTGGCTGGGTCAGGATGGAGCGAGCGTTGTAGTAGTTTGTAGTAGGAGAGCAGAGCAGGGGGAAGTCATGACGTGACTCTGTTCCCCATTAAGAGAATGAATCTTGAAGAAATGAGCGGCATTTGGTGGATTATGGAGACTCTGGGATTGAGGACAGAAGAAGGTGCCAGGCCAGGCCAAGCCAGTGCAGCCAGGGAGCTCATACGCGTGCCAAATGCAAATATAATATGAAGGCAGAAGGAGAGGAGAGAAAATAATTAGCCAAATTGATCCGGGCCATTTATACGTAATATACTCGGCACTCTAATGGCTTTTCTAGTCCATCAATACAACTCACAATCAGCCCGTCGCATAAATTTTATAGCACGCAACAGAAAAATCCACACGGCGCTCAACTTGAAGTTGAACGGAACGAAGTCAAAGGGAAGTCAAGCCACCTTTCTTTCGCTCCTTCCCATTCCATAATGTTCTAACTAAAAGCGTTATCAGTAACAATTAACCTCTCATTATTACTTCTATGCATGTACTGGAATTTCTTAGGAGGAAGAAGACAAGGAACCTATTAATAGGACTTTCCACTGTAGCATAGCAAATAAACATGCACTTCTTATTTATAGCTCTATGAATATGTTGGGCCTTAATGGCGCTCTTTTACTCCGCTCACTCACTGTGGCTGCTTTCTCTTATCTGGCTGTGCATGTGATACGCTCGGCGCTTCTCTTTCCGGCCATGACACTGCTCCGTCCAACAATACACACTCCCTGCACTATAACTAACGTGGAGAGCACAATAAGGAAAGGAATACTAAATGAGATCTACGAATTCACTCTCCGATTTAATTCACTCGAGCCCCGTGCCTCTTCCTCCGCCGTCCGTCCCTTTCCCTCCATACAAAAATACATTAGCCCACTGATAGTGCACATTACATACGGAGAAAGAAACGCTAAGAACTTGTAAGGAATGCGCTATTAATTCACAGCATTACGTACAAATGCCGAACATTTTACTGTTTTCTGCATTACACTGGAATTACTGTCCTTTTTTCTTCGCCTTGGCAGTGATGCAGTTACCATGAAATTACTACATGCATTCACATGTGCACCATTCCACTACAAACTACCAAATAAAACTAAAGACGTTGAAACGGAGAAAGCAAATTAGGATTGCTCCATGTCATAGCATTAACTAAGTAACTTGCATTATTTTCATTCCCATTACTCATAGAACGTAATATTAATGTAGCAACTAATGGATTTCATTCTCCCTGTTCATTGCTCTTAACAAACCATTCCCTTACTTTACGTCCATTTCCACTGCAATACTCTCAGCCAGCAACCTTTTCCACTAGCACCTACGAGTACATACACACCAGCCATGCTCCATTCTTCTCTGCAACTACCAAATGTCTCACTTGTTAGCTTTATATGTATAAGTCAGCTTAGAATGCATTATTTCACAATTTTATGTTGTATGCAATTTAATTATAAGTGGTAAATAAATTAATGTCCCTACAGATCAAGGTTCATTGCTAACTAGAGAAAAATACCATTTCTTCCATATGTCATGAATTTTCGTAATACAATAATTACATTGAACAGGGGAAACTAGAAATGAAAATAACCAAAACATGGAAATTAACTGGACAAATTAAGGACATTTAATAGTGTCTACTCGGGTGTTAGAGAAAGTTATTCAACTAAATATATTAAAAAGTGATTGAGAGGAGGAAATTTGCATTTTGGACTGGAGTAGCTTTTTAGTGGCTGAAGATTGAAAGAGGAAGGAGTTTTGGGGGAAAGCTGTGTAAAGGTCTGAATGTAGAACCCTGATTCATATGCTTAGGTAGTGTGTCATGTACATGGATATAACAGTAAGAGTTGACTAAATGGTTATGTAGTTATTATGGGAAAGTATAAGGCCCATTTTAATGATTTAAACGAATGTGTGCGGTTACTGGCAATAAAGTAGACACGACACGACAAGACATGCAAATAAATTGGCTTAGGTGGGTAAATAGTAAATGGTAAGTAGACAAATGCAGATACTATACATAGGAATGGTAATGGAAATGGGGCTAGTAGAAATATAATATGTCTGGCGGATACAGTCATATAAAGTGTAACTGGAGGAAAAGAGAGATAGTTTTGTATTAGTGGAGATAGTAGATATTAGTTAGTGCCAAAAATTAAGCAATGCTCTATGGCTTTTAGTATAAGAGGAGAGAATTGTAGTGTCTGCGTATTAAATGTAGGGAAAAGGGAGGTAGAGTTGCTAACTAATCATGAAGGTTTAGTTCTATTGCTTTTAAAACGATAAATATAATGAGTTTATTTAGTTTATTTCCTCCGTGAGCTATTTGATGGTCAAATAAAATGACAGAGCGTCGACATTGAGATCAGGGCGGGCACAGAGCTCTGTTTGGGCGAATTATAATTTCGAATGAAGTTGGCACAGACAGAGAGAGTGTGTGTGTAGCGAGGAGGGAGGTTTAGTTATTGTTAGCAGGAGTACAGAAATTCGGTAGTATAATGTAATGTAATGGAAGAGACAAGTGCCGTGTCGAGTCAGTGACTAAGACAAAGAGCGTGAGCCAGGCATTGAGCCGAGGAGGAGAAGTGAGAGGAGAAAGCAGATCAAGATGCTACTTAGATTACGTAGGACGACTTACTCCCGCTCTCTGCCACGGACAGACAGACAGTCACAGAACAGACGTTTCTATGCAACTACACCCACCCACACGTTAGCGAGTGAAGTATGTAGAGGCAGGAGAGCGGGCGAGAGAAGACAGGAGACAATCTCGCGACTCAAGCCGAGTCATATAAAATTTTACGATCAAAATGCACATAGAAGGGAGTAGAAATAGAAATGTTTAAAAATTTGCGCATCACTAGAATGTTGATATGAAGGTGTAGAGTTTGAAGTGTGCAAGAGTGAGAAGAAAAATCAGATTGCTTCATATTAGGAAACGACTCTCGGCAGACACATAAAAATGATTGCAATTAACTTGCTTTCTCCTACTCTCATTCATTGCAAATGCGAGACTGGAAATGTAAGTAGCCTTCCCATTCCTCCTACCCGGGTTCCGTGAGTTCCGTCCGACCAGCTCTCCTATACACACGACTACATCAGCCCTTCTCAGTCAACTCACTCACTTTAGCTCGCTTCCCTACAGAATCCCATAGAAATAGAACGTTCTCCTCTCACGACTAGTAAAAGCCTACTGCTCCTTGCACACAGCCACTATGTGCTTTCACTTGTACTTTTTATACTTTCACTATAGGCCCGTATGTTATGTTACGTTACATCCCATTCCCATCTCATCCCAACCAACATAAACCAAACCATCCATTCCCCATTCGAATTTTCTTCTCTGCTACTTATTGTCCTCCTATGTATATAATATTGGATTTTATAGGGCGCTATTAGTAACTCTATATTCACTCACACACTCTCTCTCTCCGTCCTTCTCCTCTAGACTCTCATTCCCCGCCGAAAAGTAATACTCTTTTCTTTCTAGTATCCACATTTAAGTACTTACACTTACATTACATTACATTGTGTACATACAATATCTGTTTAGATATTCCCAACTATACACACTACACTACAGCTAACTACCTTATCACAATGCTTACTAATAAAAAGTCAACTTAGCCGTATAGCTCTCTGCTAATGCTAAGCTCCTACTATCAATCCATACGCAGATAACAGTCGACTTTAGTTGAGCACCACATCACTATCACTCCTCAGCTTACATCAAGCTAGGACCTACCTTCCTATTCTTATGTTAGAGGCTTATCTTAAACAAGACGCTAAGCTAAATAACTACCAACATGAACTCCAATCACCACCAAAATCCAGTACCTATGGAAAAAATGGCGCCTACCTTTCTTTACTAATTATATTAAAATTGCAAAAGAAAAATCACACTGGTGTTAATGCCTTAAAACGGTGCATTATTGATGAATCTACACAAATTCTATTCATGTATAAATTAATTATTTCTTCCTATAAAGGAATTAAATAATTATTATATTAAGGGTCAAATATTACAATATAGTCTTGTATGTACATAAATAAAGAAGAGGCTTTGTTCAGAGCAAAAGAAAATAGTATCTTGGCAAATTTTCGGCGAAAATCCGTTAACGGGTTGGAGAGAGCTAAAGGGATATAATATATGTAGTAGTCTAACCGGGTAATCAGTTCAGCTGTGCAACACTAAGCCTGAAATACCGTATTAAAAAAATTGGTACAATTTGAGAATTAGTGACCTGCATTATTTAAGAAATATGTCACATGTAGCACCATTTGGATAGCAAATGCATTATATTTTGCTGTTGAAAAAGCATCGATACCAAACCATCTTCTATTAGATAAGGAAATAATAATTTTCATTAAAAATTGTCAAAAGTAACATGCTTAAGCAGTGCAGGGCATAAATAATTACATATTTTATGTGTTTAATACTATCTTGTATATCAGCTAAATAATGGTCGGAAATGGGTTAAACTGATTGCAGGGTTAGACTACGACATATATACGTAAGCGGGACAATGGAAATAATGTAATGTCATTTGATTATTGCTTTAGTTTGTAGGCTGTAATGGAGTGTAGGAAGTATTCGATTGGCACATGACTTGGTTTTTGCCGACGTTGTTGGCTGTATAATGATGCTGCGAGGAGTGAGTGAGCACTTAGTTTCAGTTGGTAGTATCGACTCCTTTTTATTATGACTACGACATCTATTAAACGTAAGAGTGTAATTTGCAATGCTGTGTAGAAGTAGAGAGTGAATGCATGGTGTAGCAGGAGGAGGAGGAAATGCAATGCGATGTAAGGCCGAAAGAATAGTTGATAGATGTAAATGCAATGTCATAATGTAAGTAAGGATGTTGTGTAGAAATGGGTGGCTGTCGCCAACTGAGCTGCTCTTGGTATCTATCTCTGCTGTCGACTGACTGAATGTGTGATGGGATGTCATAGCTGAGCAAGTTAGCAATCTCCGTCCTTTCTCTCTTTCGATGGCATCACAACTCGAGATCAGATCACACAATGGCTAAAGTATTGACTCTATTATCCCGCTGTTATTTCGTGTCGAATGATCAAGTATGCAGGTGCATATGTCCGCACACACAATCTAAGCATTCTCCATCCAAAAACGACAAACATGCCATCACTTAGAATTGCCGGCCGTGTGGGTGGATCTGTGCCTACTTTAGATTGTCAGTGCAGATAATATTTGCTCGCTCCTTCTTATAGATGAGACTAGTGCATGAGGATCACATCACAACAGGAGGAGTGAGTGTAGTGACAATGAGCCTGACTGAGCTGAACAGAAGTGACATGAGAATGACAATAGAAAGAGAGAGAATACTTTCTCCACGTTGTTAGGTAGGAGGCCATGGATTCGGAGACTCTTCTGGTGCGAGGGTTAAGTTTTAGAAGAAAGACACGACATGAGGCTTCCTTCCTTGTATTCAGCTCCGTTCTACCAAGTCCTCCTCATTACAGAGATGAGACTGAACCGAAACAGATGAGCCAACGAGCTAACTAACCAACCATCCATTAAATTCAACACCCGCACCCGTACCTTATTTTACTTAAAACATACGAGCACCACTGTAGCTATTTATTACTATTTACCAGAGATCTCCGGATAGGTAGACTCTCCCACAGCCGACAAAGTACAAAGCAAACTCTGGGATGATATGCAGCCAGCTATCCTCACTCAAAATATATACATGCATACATTCTTGTGCATTCTAAACAGTTCAATGTCTACTGCTACGTGCTAAATGCGAGACTCCTCGCCAGACGGATACTTCCAACCAGCAACACAAATACACAAACGAACCTTAGTGCTGCCAGTGTACATTTTCCTATAGCTCTGTACATACATTTCTCGGATATGCCACGTAATTGCTAGTAGTCACACAGTCACACACAGCAGCACTAATGCGTTTAGCTATTTACCTATGTTCGCAGTATATTAGACTCCTTCTCTATATTATCCCTTTATCTCTCATTTATCCTTACCAACAACAAACAATGCCATATTATATCCTTCGCTTCACTTCACTAAACTTCACCTCATACAGATTTTATATACACTTTCCTTACTTTCCCTCCCGTCCTGTTTCCCTGCGGTTTTATTTTCTCCTCCTTTATCCTTCCTTACTCACTCAGTCCTATTCAGCCTCATGCAATCCCATTCATCCTTCACCACTTTTAATCTTCAAATAAATGCAAGAAATTAAATCAATACGTGGGAAATAAATCTTTTTAGATACATTCCTAATTTATCTCTTTCTATGATGTAGTACTGAGAGTAGTAATGAATTTATATTATGATAGCTATATATATGTATATCCTTACCACAGTATATTTTTTTGCCAAGTTTTTTATGCAATTTTTATAGTTGCTACATACAGGCTTTATAAATATAGGATATATTTTTATTTGTCTAATTGCAGTCCGTACTGCTTATATAGAAGGACATGCATGTACCTCTTTAATTTTGTAGAGGATGAATGGTGAAGTGTGGGAGGAAGGGAAGTATAAGGAATAGTAGTGTGTTGTAATTATGTAGGTAGCTGCGTAGGTATATAGGGAGGGGATGGTAAGAAAGAGTGAATGATGGTGAATGTGATGTGAGATCGAGACTCCATCAAAGAGTCGAGGAGAAAGCCGTGGCGTTTCACATTAGGATTTGGTGGAGAGAAGTGAAAACCGACATTCAGTTGATTGGCTCATCCAGGAGCGTTAATTCTGAGTCGACTGCCGACGGATTCCACTCTACTACTCTGATCTTCTCCAGATATTAAATAGTTAGGTGCATAGTCTCACGATCAGATAAGGCTCAGACTGGAAGCAGCTTTATCTGCCACACGATCGCACTGCACTGCTTATTGGAATCCGAGGGAGCCGTGCAATTACCGAGATGGAAAACTCGAAATGAATGTCCTATTGTTTTCACGAGGAAACTGTTTTCTATCTCCAAATCATAATCACCTTGTTTGCACAGAGCATTTGTACTTTGTTCAAATACACATAAATGCTCTGACTTTGCTAATTCCTAATTATCCCGAAAATACCTACCTACCCGTAGTTAAAAGTCACTAGTCAAACGACTCTCTATCGCCTTATGACTCTGCCGAAGTCAAAATTCACGAAAACAAATTTCATGCTCGTATACCTAGACCAACTGAAAATCTATGAGCAAGATTCTCTACATTATATAACAATCCTAACATTACACAAGCACATATACAGATCTTAAAAATATTCTATTACCCACCTACGAACCTTTGCAATTGTGAACGGAAAAAAATAAAATGGTGATACTACTGTCGCATCGCATTGCAAATCTGCGCACTAAAATCAATATGTTTGCAATCTCCACTACTTTCCTTTATTTTTTATTATCCAATTTACCCCCTCTGTCCTATATAAAAATTGATAAAAAAATGCACCAAAAAATTGTAACAATTTGCGATAATAATGTTATGAATGAACTTTGTATGTTAAAGGTTATTTCTGGCAAATCACCGACTTGCATTTGGAATTGAATTATACGTTGGACGGTCGACACAAAAGTAAGTGAAATAAATTTTCAATGATGTATATGATATATGAGGGTTAAAATCATCTCCATTCTGCTCATCCTACTTAATTTAGTGGTAATTTATATGATTTAGGTATGGAAGTAAATAGAAATGTAATATGACCATATAGTGAGAATTATGACGTGTTGAAAGGAGTATTAACGGGGAAGATTAAAAAGGCATGGAATTGAATGTGAAATTAGTATAATTCCTCTCACATAGCCCTCTTCATTTAATGCAAGTGTATGTGGGAGAAGAGGGAAGGATTTTGAAGGGAATGATTAAAACAATAAAGTAGGAATTGATTAGTCTGATGCTTTGTTAATCCGAAGTGCATATTAGGTATTGTAGCCACTTCGTTTGCAGTTAGGCATCCGAGTATTTACAATGGGAGAAGAGTGCCATTTCTATTGTGCAGCAAACAATGGCGATGGCAATGGTAAATCATAATTGCATGGATACTACTACAGCATACATACATACATACGTACCTACATCCATAATACTTATTATACATAGTTACATATATACACTCTGTGCATTAGCCTTATTGAGAAATGACGTAAAAGTATTTGAATGACGTGGTGGACGTTAAGTAGGTGGTGTAAATTTAGCGGAGATAATTAAAGCTCTTATATATATTGTTAATGTCACTAAAGTTGGTTGGCAATATAATAAAGCAAAGTGAGAGATAGGATCAGGAATCCAGTTCAGTTTATAAAACGATTCATTATCTATAGTGCTTTGCTTATTATGCAGTCTGTATGGAGTGGAGAGCGGGGAAGGTAGATAGGGGCTCCTCGCCACTTATTTAACGAAGGAAGACCAAAGTGCTCTTTCTCCACAGCCCGCTCTCCGAGAAAAGAGAACATTAAAGAAGGAAATGAGGAAGTTCTGTTCAGGATGTAATACATATATTACTGACTGGAAGAACATTGCCGACGCCAGCTACAATAAGAAAGTTGCGGATGATTTACTATGTGGTAATAGGACTAGGGCTCCATCGGCCTACTAATATTTATAATCCTGGAAATATTATATCTGCCGCAATAAATGTATACGAACATTAACATATAATAATATCTCTGTTTAATATAGTAAACGGCTAATTGGATGTATCAGATAGCCACTTACATAATGCCTTACGAAAGATTAGGCACTTAAGTCGTGACTATAATATAATATGTGCGCATTATATGACCAAGATAAGATAAAATATTAACACACACACATAAATATAACTGTCGCCCAGGATAGAGCACTATAATAATTTCTTGTAGCAATCTATTACCAACACAGCCTACAGTCTATAAAAGTAGAACTTATAGTTAGTTACTTAATTGTGTGAGAGTGAATATGGTGCGGGAGTTCTTCTCACATACTGCGCATAGAAATATTATGCGTAATATAAAAAGAGAAGCACTTGGATTAGGGTTAACAATTTATTTAGAGTAGAGGCAGGCAGAAGTTTAAGTAAGTGGTGTGAGGTATATGAGTGTGTGCATTAGAAAGAAAGCAGGGGGTCGGCAGAGTATGCAAATGAATATGTCTGATTAGATCAAATGATGTTGATATATCGTGTCGTATGAAATGGCTCATTTACTTTGATTGATCAGTTGAGAGACGAAGTGTGAGTGACTATTATTATGTTGTTGATTGCCTTTTTTAAAACGTCTGCTCTCTGATCTGATCTTATTGATAGTGTGCTGGCGCCCAAATGGTGCGCCCTATCGGTCTGCTGAAGGTCGTTATGGGGACTATGGTTGCGACTCACCATATCTCCTCGTCGAGTCGGCAATTCGAGCAATGAAAAAGGTCAAGCCTGAAATCGAATTCATCTTGTGGACCGGGTAAGTTATTCAAGACTCTCTCTCTCTCTCGCTTATATCATGTAGCTACTTATATCCGGAATAAGAATAACCTATTAAATAGTAAAAGGCGAAGAGAGTGTTTCCTGTCTCCTCCTCGCTTTCCCTCCGTCCGCAGTGTCAGGAGAAAGGAGAAAGTACTTAGCAAAACAAAGTGGAATGGCAAAGGAACGCAGTGGATGGACACTGTGGACACTGCTGGCTCCCGCTCATTCCTTACTTTTCGCCTTTCTTCTTTCCTGGAGAAAAATAAGGTGTTCCGATGGACTAATGCCGGGAGAGAGTGAAAGCGTCGCGAGAGACTGTGGCGTGGTCAGAGTGTGAGAGGTGCACCCAGAGCAGACTAAAATGAAACTCGTTCTCAGCCTGAGTTATTTTATGGTGTTACCAATAATGAGCTCCCACCCGCCGCTCAGCCATTCTCTTGACGACCATCAAATGTTCTTTCTCACAAACTCTCTTCAGAATGGCCATTCTAATTTATCACATTTGCCCGTGAACAAGGACGATCATTCACTCCACTCACTCACTCCAATTGTCCCCAGTGCTAATTAAACGATGTATTAGCACACTCAATGACCAGCTCGTTCAATGGCCACTCTATCCCGACTCCCGTCTCGACAAACACTTCACCTCACCAAAATCCTTGCCCCTGAACACCAACTACACTTAGCTACTTACTTCCCCTAATAATAATATCTGCCTCTGTCCGTGCAATTCTCGATGCACTTCCCACCCAGCCCTCCTTCCACCTCCAAACTAACTAACTAACTCTTCTCCCCCATCTCTCTCTCTCTCTCGCTCTCTATCTTCATCCTCTATTGTTTTCCTTTCAAATAGCCAACAACATGGTGACACAAAACGATCCACTCAATCGTGTCACCCTCCATAAAGTCTCAACTGTCTACTTCGTCTCTACCCGCTCGCCTCATTCACCAGTCCCTATTTTTCCGAAATGGCTCTAATCATCCTCTTCCTAGTAAACTAAACCATCCACTAACAGTCCCAGCCAACAATAATAAGTAATTAGTTTATAAAACGACCTAAACAACCCCAAGCAGCATTTTCCTTTTCTTTCACAATTTATTAGACGATACCCTTCCCCACAAAATAAATGCTTAAAATCAACACAAAAGAATCTATATATAAAAATAGTAATATTTACGACATTAGATCACAGCACAGGTTTTTTCCATAGATGATAATTAATTTTTATCCAAGTATTACAACATGGCCTATTAAATTTACATTTTAGAGATTCAATATCCCATATGACTCATGGTGACGATGCATTCAGCGATGACAGCGTTTTTACAGTCATCCAGAATGTCACGTCTCTACTACAGAAGGAATTCTCTTCGGCGAATATTTACCCAGTCCTGGGAAGTTTGGATTGGTATCCCAGGCACATGATGGCTCCGGGTCAACACAAATTTAAATCGATGCTTCAGCGCTATGGCCAACTGTGGTCAAAGTGGGTTCCCCCTGAATCTCTTGGGACTTTCATCCAAGGTAATTCTCTAATCTAAACTGCTTGTCTATTTAGCTTTTATGTCTAGCTACCTACCCACATCACCAACTGGTGCATGGAGGGACTATACAGAAAAGATGTTTCTAACTAGCTCACTTTATATCTTGTAATCCTTTGCTCCGCATTATGTTAGTAGCTACCTAAGTATTTAGTAGCTACCTAAGTATATATACAATCACTTACTCTCTAGTGCCTTATTTCACTCGATTTGAATTAGTAGGTTAGTATTACACAGGCACTGAGGGGAAGAAAACCAATTGCATTTTTTAGCATTATTAAAAATATTATTTCGTAAATAAGTTAGCAGTTATTATTATCACTGTTGGAAAACACCAATTGCTCTTTCACGAATCTCGACAGTGAGAATGAGTTCATTTCGTCTGCGTGTAAAACATGTAAATATTAATTCTATGGATATTTTTAATTTTGTACCATATAAATCTACAGACATTGCCTGAGGAATGAAAAAATTACTGCTGAATGATATTATAATGGAGGAATTTTTAAAAGTAGAAAATTCCCATTCGGGTTGCTCGTGGGTGGGTTCTCAGAAAGACACGCGAAGTTTTACTCAGAATAACCCCGTCGGCGTTGTTCTCTGATGTCATATACTTAACTAATGTAATTTGTTTGTTTGGGCGAGTTACATTACAGTAGAACTGCAATACAATGAGTCAGACAAGAGCCATATGAATTGCACAGGAGTTAACTACAGTTACTTACAAAGTATTGCTTGTAATAGTCGGCAAAGTTTGCACACTGTACCCTACCTACGTATATATAAAACGATATAGTAGAGGAAGGTAATAATGAGTATAGGGGCAGATGTTCCAGCATAGAGAGGCAGAGGGGAATTAAGAGTGGCTGTAGTTATCTGTCAGGGGCATAAATATAGTGTAATTTAAATCCAGGAGAAATAGTCGAGTGATAAGCTAACCTCGCTGGGCTTG
>JABASI010000402.1:0-40274 GCA_019776505.1 Tomocerus nigrus | reverse complement strand
ATAAGTCTCACTTGTCACACACAAGATGGATCGATGACGTCACACATTTATAACACCTATCTATACTTCCTACTATCTATGATTCTGCATTGCATATTATTTCACATGGGTTAAAATTGAGACTGGTGAAATATCGCTGAAACGTATGGACATTACATTTATAGATAGATAGATAGATAGTTTATTGTGCCTCAAAAGTTTGGCCGCAGCCCACAACACAACATTACATTTATAAATGTAGTTGAAACTAGAAACTATGTCGAATGGAACGGCGAATAATATGTACATTTATTACCAAATCTAATGAACATAATCTCATGACTCGCTTCAATGAAAATGGATTTACAATTTCCCAGCAACAAGGGCTGTAAATAAATTTAACAGGTATCTTCGATATGAATGATTCGTATATTTGTAGACATTTATTGAAATAAAAAGAATTTTTTGCAGCACACCAAGTGGGCTACTGCCTATGCGCTACCAACACTTGATTGATTTTATAACAATATAGAAATAAATAACACAGACTATTCTGGGTCGCAGATACATAGAAGCTCTACTCTTCTTTGATTTAGGATGTAAAATATTTTTATATGAAAGTGATAATGAAGATAGAGGAATATCCTGTAGGATGATGAGTTGTAATCGAAATAAAAAAGTATTAGAAGTGTTTTCACCTTCTTACAGTTGTATTATAGTATGACACAGAATATAGAAGAGTAGTAGTGATGTAGCATACCATGACCATAAGTATACTATCGGTAGGTACCTTGTTGACGTAAGTATGTATTTTTGATAATAATAAATGCAAATGCTTCAGCTTAACCATCTATACAATTTGGAAGTTACACCTTTGCACGACAATTATGACAGCTTTCACAGACTAGCAGTAGTAAAGTCATAGTCACCTTTAAAAGTAGGATTAGGTAGTTAATCAAGCATGACAAGCTACTTGTTCTTTTGGATTACAATTTTACAATTGACAACAGTTATAAAATGACACTGAGTTTTCCACAGATATAATTTGTAAACAATGAGCTTACACTAGGTACAACAATAACTACATTATTATTACTATACTATTTATATAGGTATACATGTATAGATCATACATCTAAGGAATAACACAAAACAGATGTCTGTACAACAGTCATGAAGTATCTAATATCCATCTAATATCTATATTAAACGGGTGATATTACATGTAGTAAAGTTAAAATTAAGTTTAGATTAGATCATTGTCATTCGTGGATATATACTTTGTCGATTGTACCGTTTTCCATTTGTTCATAATACCCAAGGGTGCTGTACTGTAGGAGTACTCAAAGATCTGGATTTATTCTCTTTTGGTTCATTTCCTATTATATTATTATACTTTTGATATATATAGGTACATATACAATATAGCAATTACTGTTTCTCTGTTTCCTCGAAGAGACTAACAATATTATGGCATTAAGTAAACCTCTCACTATGAATGAACATACACAGATATATATAGATTACAGCAAGATTGCTCTAGTTAGCTATTTAATATGTAGGTACTCAATACATAGGTGTGTGTACTAATTAGATTAAACAACACTTTCACTCTCTCCTCGACTAGGACTGGAATTAGATGGATTTGGATTGGTAGAATTACCATGAGAATTCCCTTTTTTGGACAAAGGTTGTAAGTGTTCTTCAATGGAAACCACAGTCGGCAATTTAGTCGCATTAACAGAATTAGAATTGCCGGAATTATTCGACGGGTTGGGAAGATTTTGATTTGCGACACTAGCAACACTGCCACTATGACTGTTGGGTCCGCTGATGCCATTTCCATTCAGAATGCTCTGAAACCATTTCTTTAATGAGTTTGTTTTCTTTTCCCGTTCCAATTGATCCGATAACTTTCTCCAGCGAGACTTTCTCCTCTTTTCTGTCAAATGGCCTCTTGAGTCGTCTTTGTCTACTGGAGCTAACGCTTCCACGTCAATGTCTCCAGTGCTCATCTCCTCATCTTCAAAGTCTTCTATATCAGAGTCATCTCCCTCATTCTCCCGATCCACACTGTGCAGCAATAAATTCATGCTGTCTGAGCCGAGTAAATGGGAAGACTCGTTTTTGTCATCCGAGTCGTAGCTGATCGAATCACCATCTCGCTGCTCTTGAGCTTTCCGATTTTTGTTGAACGTCGGCTTTTTCACCGGGCTGCTTTTCCCCGTTGCATTTCCTTTGCAATTTTTAGGACTAGTGACAGTGACTGGATTGGAATTTTTCCTCTTTGTCCTCTCATTCCCACGTTTATCCTCCAGTTCAACGTAATTGTCAAAAATGTTGTCGTAAGAAGGGAGATCCGCGTCCACGGAACCATTCGGCAAAGCAATCTCAATGCTACTTTTATCATCCCCGATATCCAATGACTTTGACAGCTTTCGGAGTCTTAGAATAGGTGTGATTTTAACTGGGCTATCACCTCCGCCCCCGCTGGGAAACATATCTAGAGATTTTGATTCTCTAATTGATCCTACTGAGATTTTCTTGTCATTGGCTGAGAAAATCACACGCTTTCTTTCTCCAGCTTTGTCATCTCGGGATGCTTCTGTGGGAGATTGGGGCAAACTCTGAGAGCTATTAGAGGTCGCCTGCTTTCTTAGGTTCACCAGTTTGACGGGAGAGTTGCCAGGGCTGATCGGTGTACTCGAATCACTTGGGGGCTCGATCGTGACAGCACACTCGCTCTTTGGAAAGCTGTTTGGCTTGAATTTGTTAAAGTTCTCTTCGCGGCGGATTCGAGCGGGAGTACCTGCGGGACTGTTTTTATTGCTCACCGTCTGATAAGGAGCTCCGCTGCTGTTGCTCACATTCCCATTGCTACTACTATTTAATTGAGCGTTTTTCAACGACAAAGATAGCATAGCTGGATCGAAACTTGGGCGTCGCAAGTAGTTTGAATTCCCTTTCGATGTCGACAACAACGGATTCCCACTACTTTGGCCAGCACAGAAAGATCCTTGTCTAGAAACATTCACGGAGCCTGCAACTTTAGGACTAGCTCTTCGCCGGAAACTATGCTGCTCGTTGAATCCCCCTCCCAATCCTGAAATAAGGTCATTGAACAGCATTTCTTTAAACTTTTGCCTTCCACATACACCTCTTTAAAGTGTTCATCAGAATATTATTCTCATTTAAAAACAAAATTATATGAATTTCAGTCATAAGTAATTCATCTACGTCTACTAATTACAAAAATTATTGTCTAAGAGAGACAAATATCTTCGTGTAAGTAAGAGAAACAAAAACTATCAAAAAGTTACGATTATTCTACTCGTAATTCTCGTAAATAAGTAAGAGATGTAATTTAGTGTAGGTAATTAAGCGTCAAATACATTCGCATTATCAATTTCTACAACAAACTAGTAAAACTAGCTTCTACAAATACTACATCACCAAATTATTTAAATAGAACATACCCACAGTATTTTCAATACAGCAAAGAATTACTATGCAGTTACTAACTACAAATTACAACTAAGTAGGTACTACAACTACATTGGTATATAATGCTATTATAAAGGATTGTTTTGTAGTATAGAGTATAGACTAGTGAGTAGTGAGTGCTAATAAAGCTCTATAAACTATTTATACAGACAAGGAGAAAGACCTTTGCTTTGCATAGCATATTAGTGGCCGTGCTGTTGTGACTTGTGACTGTAGGTGAAGTGATAGTTGGTGGAGTGAAATAATCATTAGTCGGTAGTGTGAGTTCTTTTGACTTATTGTGATTGAATATTTCAGTTGTGTATAGCTCTTTTAGGTCGGGTTCGATCCTGAAGGAACAAAAAACCCCAAGAGGGTCATGTCATGTAAAGATTCAATTTGTGTGCTTGTCAGCCTTCCTATTAATTACATTGCCCCATTTTCATTACATCTAGCAACGCATTTCCCTCCCCTACCCTGTCTCAAGGCTACTACGAAAACAAACAAAAAAAAGAGGAAAAATAAAGGCTAGTTAATAGTGGGAAATAAAACAGATGCCAGCTCC
Source organism: Tomocerus nigrus (assembly GCA_019776505.1). Classification (NCBI taxonomy): domain Eukaryota; kingdom Metazoa; phylum Arthropoda; class Collembola; order Entomobryomorpha; family Tomoceridae; genus Tomocerus; species Tomocerus nigrus. The sequence continues at coordinate 36,247 of JABASI010000402.1, read as the reverse complement.
CTCTACAGTATATTTTGCCGAGCAAATTTGCTTGTAGCGTAACCAAGGCCAAGTCATAGCCAGTTTCTACAATCAAATTTACAGGCAAATATCCATATTTGCTTGTAGCTAAACCTCGGTAATAGTGGGAAATAAAACAGATGCCAGCTATTATTACTCTGTAAATAAAAGTGGCCGAGTCCTCAAGTCGGAAACACCACTTTCCCCGTTGCAAACCAAACCATTAGAACTTGTATTTATTACGAGCATTTCCATTTTTGCCACAGAATCCAGTTCCAACCCGTAAAAGCCAGAGAATAAGTAAATATTATAAGATTGCATTGCAGTGAAGATGAAGAATACACATTGAGGATGAAATGAATCGCATAACAGAATATTATAGAAAAGCTACATGTTGTACATAGGTAGTTATTATAATCGTGATACAGGGTGACTGACAATTTACATTTGTATATAAAATATATGTATATGTATACCCATAACATAATTGCACCTACTATATATTACTCAATGTTTTGCCAGGAAAAACGTATGAGTTAAATTATTGATCCACGTAAATAACTATTCTCACCAACTCAACTGTAACTCTCTGGGGGAAATTATCTTTTTATGCTGGCAACGGAAGGGTATCGGATTGGCTCATATATTATACCTATAGATACTGATTTGAGAGAGATGAGAGTGTTAATAAGGTTTTAATTGACAAAGAGCTGCATGTTATTTATCACAGAAAGACGTAATGTAATCATGCGCCGAGATTACAAAACATACACACCCAACAACATGGAACAATTGACGAACTGGACAAATAACTACTGACCTTTCACCCCGGATACGACCTGTCAAAGGAAGGTCGGTTGATGCCAATTCATCTAATTGAGTAGCTTTATGCAGTGGGTAATTGAGCCTGAGCTTCCTTTAAAATATGTACGAATTCATTTTTATACGATTTTAAAATCAGACTGAACACGCAAGGACAAAGACGAAACAAAACAAATGGACATTGATACACTGAAAATTGTGAAAACTAAACTTAGAAAAATAAAAACTGGGCTTTTTAGCAGTATTATGTTATTGTATCAAAATAACACTATCATTATTACATAATAACATAGTTTTTAGAATTCTGTTCCTTTATTCAAATGATACAAAACCAGTTAGTCACACTGATTCAAAACAATCAAACTTAACAGGAAAATAAACAAAATAACTATGCATGTGCTTAAATAAAACAATTGGTTCGTACGAAATATTTACTGAGTGTCTCTACTATTTCCGGCCTATAATCGTTAACAGTAGGATAACATTAACACACGTCGTAATGTACATTGTGATGATGAATGTGATATAATATTGGTAGGGCACTGTGAGAAAATCATAGCGATCGAATTTAATTGAATCGAAATGAAATGTGTAAATAATAATAAAAAATCTGTCACAAAGACCGATAATTTGGTCAAAGGTCATCTAATAACTACAAGGTTAGTGCTAACAGTGCTAATACTAGGTGGTGGCAAATGTGTCGACTCTAAACTATCTAAGGTGCGTATTTTCTATCAGACAGATAATGTGCATAACAATAGGAGTTTGTTTTCATAAGGGTTAAGATCTACAAACATATTTAGTTTTTAGGCTATGTATACTTCAATATTTACCTCTTGGTCGACAAAATAAAGGTTTTAAGTCATCTAGATCAGATCGATTCGGCTTGACGGCTCCTTCACAAGTATCAACAAGCCAATGTGTCAACACATTACCTTTTCCCTTCAAATGGACATATCCCCTGTGGAAATTTAAATTGACATTGTTATGGCTCATATATCTTGCGTCACCCCACACGCCCCATTTTATAGCAGTTGGACATGATCATTGCTTCCACTTTATTGCCGATTGTGTCCCAGATAGAATAGACAATTTCTTTACCTTTCTTTTACAACGTATCCACCAATTTTATCCAAAGCTCTTTTACACTCGTCACTGATATGGATTTTAAGGGGTTCTCCGTTTGATTCCATCCGAGAGGATGTGTTTACCTGTCAACAAACAATAAATGTACACAATGTTTCCACAAATCAACACCATCTTATTTACCACAAAGAAAATTCCCATTTAATGATAACCTAGATGATGCCACATTTTTAAAATTTTGCCTTCTGTATTTCAATCTAGAAACATCACTACAGCATAATGAATTAGTATTCACAAAGTTTACTTTCGGACTAAAATTCAACTCGCATGCTTTTGTTCGATAACTTTTTGCCTTTGAATGTCAGCGTTTCATAATTAACATCTTTCATTAGCACACGCTATTATTTATCGCCTCCGCACATAAAACTGGATGGTTACATTACAAGCTGTTGTTGGTAGAATAAAACTTGCCTCTTCTGAGCTTTCCCTAATCATTGTATGATTTCCATTTATTCTCAAAAAGCCCCGGATATCGTGACTAAAGATTTGCTGGCTTACAACAACAGAAGAACTGCGTCATTTTATTTATTTTTAGTGTAATATGGTAGACTACTAGTTAAACTAGAACTTTCTAGTTAAGCTTTAGATGTAGTGTAGTTGTTATTTATGAGAGGGTCTTGTTATTATGTTATTCGAGTTTGGGAAATTGCTATCGAATACTTATTGTTTGTCTTATGGACTAGGACTTTTACTGACTAAAAAAGGCTTCAAGTTAATAGTACTTGTACGACAGGGCAATTGCAGTAGCAATGAAAATAAATATTGAGCTTAAGCGTAGTGTGAGTTGTGGCTTGTGTGTGACTAACCGTATCACCGAAGAGACAGTAGCGAGGCATTGTGAGACCCACCACGCCAGCACAAACGGGTCCTGTGTGAATGCCAATTCGAAGCTTGAGAGTATCATTTGGTCTATGGGCAATTCTGTAGGAGTAAACTGCGGTCAACAGATCTAAAGCCATAGAGGCAATTTCACCCGCATGACGATGTCCATTGCGAATAGGTAATCCAGAGACCTATCATCAAAGGGAGAAAGCAATTAGAACTTGAAAGCACCTTTTGAAGTTAACCTCTGACTGCTTCTGACTGACTTCTCTAACACATTTAACGAGCATAAAGGTTTTAACAATACATGCAAGACATTTAAAAGCAATGATTCCACGAAATTTAAAGAATCATGCATCAAATACAAAAGGCCATGTGATCAAAGGTAGGTGTATACTTTCCCAGATACTAATGCATTATTCTCGTATATTGCATAATTATATTTATGGGGATAAAACGAAATAAGGATTTAAGGATTTCTGAATCAAAACTTGTATACCTAGGTAGGTACATAGTTCTAATTATCCAGATTGATATCTACCTTTTCGAGATTCTATTCTTTTAGTTATTGTGAGCGAATCCGACTCTGTATAGAGCTTCTTACGACTTTATTTTTAATGTTTTCAATTTAATATCTCTACAACATAAAAAAAAGGTTCCTCTAATTGAATTTGATTAAGTAAATTTTACCCTTCACCATCAGCATCACAATTTAATTATACGTGGAATTGAAAACTAAGCGAGGGTTGTCGCGGCTGATTTCTAAGAATTTTAGTTAGGTAGGTATCCTATTCAGAGAAAGGAGCTACCCCACCGCAATTAATTCTTTTAAGGCTTCCTATGCGAAAATCAATTATTTCCGCCATTTTTTCTGCAACTACAATTTCCTACAGCTAAGGTGAATTGCTTGCAAAAGTAATTGAAAGGGAAGATGTAGGAGAGAAAACGAATTTTGCAATTAATCAATAGCAATCTGTGTTTTCGTAGGAATTTAATTCAAAATAATTGTCAGCTCTAATCGAACCAAATTAATGAGTTTTAAACTTGGGAAATGAATTTATTAAATATTTCAATGGAAAGTTAGGTTATTATTAACGAGGAACATACTGTCTAATGGTCTAGACTACTGAAGAGAGATGAATGGAAAACTGGAAGTTTGATAAACTGCAAAAAGTCGGAAAAGGGAGAGAAACAAAACATAATATGTTAGGTATATGCTGCTGGCTATTAAATGTCCTGTATTTAGTTCGTTGAAACTTGAATCTGCACAGAAGTTATAATTGAAGAAAGTTAGAGAAAGTTTCTAGTAATTAATCCCGTAATTAAATGTACTTTCAAGATTCAGTTTAAATATTTCTTAGAAAGAAGTCGTAAAACAGATAAGAGCGACAGAGTAAAGATAAGAGTAACTTGAAAGCTGCGTGCAATTACCTGCTTTAACAATGTCGGAGAACTTTAAATGCACATAAAGTTCTCTGACACAATCACACACTCCTTTACTACATGACTAAAAGCACAAAGTGCGCGTTACATTTTATCAAAAAGACTTTGTCATCTGTAAAAAGAAGTGGAGAAAGTTCTCTTTCTATAATAAACAAGGGCACTTACCACCATGTAGGCGTCTCCTATTGTTTCTACTTTGTAGACGTCATAACCTCGGATTATGGAGTCAAACAGAGTGTAGAGATCATTGAGAAAGTTGACAACCTGTCAGAGTCAGAGAAAAGCACTCATCGTCATTTTAAATTGTCTATATGTACACAGCTTTTGACACAAGTTTTCACCAAACGAAAAGAACATTTCTTTCTCTTTGTGCGCCCCTTTGTGCTCAGATATCTTTGTCCTTGTAAATAAAAGTTGACTTCTCCATTGTGAATACATACATATTTACTAAGGTCACTTTGTGTATACTAAATATTGTAATAATAGTAATTCATATGCATTCTTATTTTGATAGAGTGTTGGTTGGGTTTTGGGCTACATTGCGCATTGGTTACAATATAACGTCGTTTATATCATGTCTTTTAAAGAATATTGATGTGTTTTTACAATTATTTTTTAACTTCATAGAAACTGAGATAGCCATAAGGAGATTTTAATTAATGCATTGCATTGAGAACAGATTCTTTAACTTATGAGTTGACGTTGAATATTTAAAAGTAATTTTAGAGGGTATTGCATAATGAAAAATGAGAAAGTGAGAAAGCCCACCTTCTTCTAATTTGGAATAAATCAACGAGAAAATCGAACTGCAAAGTTTTGAAACTCCGTCGTGAAGTGAAAGCTGTTGGGAAAGAAAATTAAGTATCGTGCTTGGCGGAGCCTAACAAAGCCATCAATTCTATCTACCTCCAATAATTAGATTAGTAAGATTATTATGTTGAAGCTACGTTGACACTGGGACTGGGAATAATCAGATCAGTAGTGTTGCGTAACTTTGCTAATTTCATGCGCGCCTAACAGCTATAGGCGAAAAGCCTGACGCCTTCTTCTTCCTCGACTCCATAATGTGTTTAGCTACCTACTTAGCACATCCATCCTATTTTCGCAGAAAGGCAATATATTTAAATAAGTTTACACCCTACGACTCTGAATATGATATATTGATGCATGCATGGATGTATTTCTTACATGGCTCTCTATCAATGCACATTGCTTGCCTAACATCCACTGGAAAAGGTAGTAGGTACCTCTAAATTAACAGACGACTAGTTGTAGTATACTACACGCTAAGGGGGGATCTATATTAATTTAAGTTAGTAAAACACTGTCTGTGGACTAGAAAGTAGAAGTAGAGCAACTTAATACATACTACATCATGATGAAAGTGATTTGGGCTAATTAATGAGATTTCATTGGGAAATAGACATACAATCAGGCCAGAACTAATTTTAATCACTAGTTCTGCACGATACAGGGAATTTGCTAAAAGGCAATTCATCTTCTCTTATGTATTGCTGTTTTAACTGATCCTATATTATACTAACTGCATTAATTAGATGATACATAAATGCGGGGCACAAAGAGCTTTCATTACTAGGAGTATGCTTAAAGCATATACTAAGGCATTAATTCCCATAATAATGTAATAATATTTAGACGAGAAGAAGAATTTTATGTTCAAAAAACTTTTCTATGTTTTCCATAGCATAACAGGAAATTTTGGTACTCGTTAAAAAGTAGATCTGCATAACAGAATTAGCTAATATGCTTAAGCTCTTACAGAGACAATAGACTAGAAAGTAATTTCCTCTTGATTCCTTCAACGATTTCATATTGGGAGGTAAACTGGCAAATTCTGGCGAGGAAATCCAATAGAAGCCTTTGGAGGAACAGAGCAATAATTTCCAGAGTCTGAATAATAGAGTCGAAAGCAAACAATAGTTTAGTCTCTAGCTAGTAATTTCTACAGGCTGCTAAGTTGTTAGAGTGTAGAATTTCATCAGATTTTCACTTCATGTCCTCAATCCATTCTTCACACAGAAGTACAAATAATGAGAAGTCTTAGGGCAAACAAAACCTTATTAGCCTAGTTAGCTCGTTCCTTATCCTGCTCTGAAGGATAGATAAACAAACCGAAAGACTAGACTTGACCCATAATAATTAAAATTGAAGAGGGCTTTGTTATACTCCGTCTACATACGCATTTCTCATGTAATTTTAATGCAGTAAGTGTAGAGACGAAGAGAAAGAAATTTCTTTCTGTTTACACTGTTTCTTCCTTCCTCCAAAGGTAAGCAAACATTTTCCCCAAGGGTAGTAGTGAGTCAACAGAAATAAAATGCATAACCTATGCATGTTATAAATAATATAGTAATTTAATTAAACCCTCTTTTCTTTTTCTTTACTTACTATAACTTACTAACATGCAATGCATTATTAAAAGTTTATGAGTTACCTGAAGTGGTGTGCTTTCAGCAGACATTGAAGTAAATCCTACAATATCTGAGAAGTATATGGTGACGTTCTCAAACGTTTCGGGTTCGATCCCGTCTCCAAAAGTCAGTCTTTCAGCTACTGGTCTGCAATTCGTATACATAATATATGTCCGCATTAATTTGTGAGCGCGTATTATTTCAACTATGCCAAAATATAACCCTACTTTACATAAACACACGAAACAAAAAGAAATTCTAATTATCTCATGGTCCGGTAGCCAACATATGATCTACGTCATAGTATAGTCAGACTATTTAAAGACAGAGATGATGATGAAAGTAGCAAAGAATCCTTTGACTCACATGCAAAGCACAACTTAATTCCAAAGAAAGAATGCAGAGAGAGAGAGAAGAAGAAGAAAGGGAAGCCTTTGTACTTACTGAGGAAGCATTCGATGAAGAAGATCCTCCGTTTTTTTCTTTTCATGGATGAGCAGCCCAGTGCGCTCGTTAACGAGATCCTCCAAATTATTCGCATACTTCTCCATCATGGATATCATATGGTCCATAATATTCGGCGTCCTGGCACACAAAGTGAAAAACATCATTCCATTCACTACCCACTGAACTTAAGCGCTACGACAATCAAAGTGTAATGCCCTGGAACAGATTTCCTATCCACTGCACCAGATCACAAAATTGAGAAGTAAGTCAACCTTATTTTCAGCCAATGCTGCTAGTCCATATATTCCATTCGACATATGGACTCAGGACTCACTATTCACTCGTGATCCGTGCAAAATAATAATACCTTGTATATCCTCCTCACGTACCATACATACGTACGACCTACGCCAACTTACCACAAATCACACCGAGTGCCTACATCACAAGATGGACTGCTACTCCCACCGGAAAATGCCTACCAGAAATATTCCCACATTGCATATTGCACATATTCACTCAAATTCAACTTTGATATTATCACAGTTTACATGTATTGTGCATTTTGCGAAAGGCGAGTGTGTGGATATAAATAGAATACGTGGATCCTGGTAGGGATGTCGGATTATTCATGAATTTGCACGAAAACGATAGAAATCATCTGGTAGGAAAAGTAGCTGTCACTCAACAAAGCAAAAGCCGAATAAAGACACTTGAACAATTCTCGGAAATAGAACACAAAACGATTCACTGATCTTTCTAGGGACAATAAATCCTTTTATGCCACTAATTTTTGCCTTTAACACACGCTTATATTTGTAGAAACGTTATGGATGCACGCACTAATATCTTGGTGAACTTTACAAGTAGATTGATATTTAATTTCTATAGGATTTTTCTCACTGTACCCCATTTTCAAGCTAATCGTAGTATAAAGTTGAAACAAATAATATAGTAATAGAGTATAATTGGTAACTTCCAGTTCCAGCATATCTGCTACAGCCTGAAAAGTTGAACCCCAGGCGAAATCACCGTTCATGGGTCATGGAAAGTTTTTTCATCGATATTGTGCAATAATAAATCTGTCGATGCAACGGAGGTATCAGTGGGTGTCCTTTTGGCAAAATTACACACAAGGTCTTCGTTTCGGTTTCTACCAAATTGCCTGAAGTAGTTATCATGAGAGAAGATGTCTATACAGTACATATGCATACGGCGGTGAAATGGTAAGTATACTATGCCGATACAGATGCGACTAGTAAAAGACTTTCCCTTACACCCCAATTGTGTTCATTCAACCGTGAAGATCTAAATCTAGGTATACAATACAGCAATAAATATCAGGGCCTTAGGTAGCTAACTGTTTATGTGCCACATACCACATAGGTATATCATACGTGGAATAGAGGGATTTCCTGTCTCTAACTGCGAAATAAGAGATAATTCGAAATTCTCAAAGAGAGAGCGTATATTTCGGTAGTCGTAAGAAAGCAATCATGTTGATAAACGTAGTTGAACAATTGTAAATAAAAGAAGAGGAAAAGTCTTGGAAGAACTCACATTCCTTCTTTCAACGGTTTCAGCCTCTCTCGAATGTTCCGGAAAGAAGGTCGATTCTCCGGAAGCTCATCCCAACACTCGGCTATCAGGGCGACAACATAGTCTGGACATTGACTGGAACACTCTTCTAGGAAACCCAGTTGTGGGCGGAACGGTGGGTTTGAAGCATTTTTTACACGATCCACAATTTCTATTTGAGAAAGTTCCAAGAAAATACAGTTTGATTGGCACTCAGTCATGCTATGTTTTCAAGAGATTTATATTACTTAGATTTCTAAAAAATCACATTGAGAATTCATTAAATAATTATCAAAGCGTCATTTAATTCTGGTCACACAAATACTTATCTTCCGTTTTACTATTTTCTCCTTTTACTATTTACAAAGGCAGAAAATGTGGTAATGGTTTAGACATGTTCAGGCAAGTAAACTATCAAAAATTAAAGCTCGGGTAGATTGAACTATGTGAGAGTGTGCAATAATTTATTGAGGAAAGGGACAGATTGATTGAAGATGCAAACTAAATTGAATTTATGAATAATTTATATAGTTATTAATGCTGTTAGATCAGGATTTATTACCTTTCGGATCGAACTCGCACATTCCATAAGGGCCCTTTCGTCCATAGATTTCATAGAGAATGATACCTAAAGCGTAAATATCGCCTTTTTGAGATCCTTTAGAAAATCCTTTTTCTCGGAGAAGCTCTGGAGCTTTCCATAAAAGATTTTGGTAGTAGGGGTGGGGAGCGGAGGGATCAAGGGAGCCCAAATTGGCTGCTGCTCGCAGTTCAGACAAACCAAAATCAGTCAGTTGGAGAACCCAGCGAGATGTTATCACACAGTTTGAACTTTTTAAATTTCCATGAAATAGTAAATCGGATTCGTGCAAGTAGATCATTCCCTACACAAATAGGAAAAAGAAAACATATTAGTCATAGCTACATAGGTAATTCTATATCCATGCAAGATTAGGAACTATCATTATAACTACCTATAGATACTTAAAGCGTCTCAATCTTAAATTACAATAGAATCATGTGAGCTGAGGAGCAATAAATAGGAAACGATGTGCGGTCGAATATTGGCAAGAGCACTGGGCATCTATTTTAATCAAAGTCTGTAGCTGCACTCCAGCATTACCATTATCAGCAGAGCCTGAAGTTGAAATAAATTATTAAAGACAGATACTCGTAGATTTCATGAGTTTGTGCATCACACTGTCCATCGATACTGTTACTACTACATAAAACCGTGATACAACTCCAAATTGCTGTTGTTTTAAATGATACTCAAGGGCAAGAACATTCAATAAGATTTATAAAGACTGGCGGAGTTTTCGCATCTTCGCTAACTGTAATTACCAAGTTCATCTCACTTGTATTCATAGTGCAGATAAGATACTTGCCTTACATACATACCACAAAGCATGCATTTACTAGCAATTGTAAACGCCAGGAAAGTTTCTTTCAAGAGACCTTATGGCATTAATGCAGTTAACCCTGCAACTGCAAGAATAGTCAATTTGGTCAGGTATTTATCTACCTGAGACAAATATTGCTTGTGATTTGTACAACAATCATAAGAATTCTTTTGCCGTACTCAGGTGCAAGAATAATTTAAGTGAATATCGCGAGACTGCTGTTCATCATGAATCATGAAAAACATTATTATACTGGAAGCAATTCGATTAGTTTTTACAAAGGGATCCGACGATCCGAGTGCTTCTTCGTGTCATGCTTGGGATTCATTCAGTAGGTAATTAATGAAATACCTACCATAATAATAATCTGAGCTTCTATCTCATCCATAATTCCACAGCTTGAAGCAAGGCCCGATCTGATACTACAACATCAACCCGCTTGCACGCAAAGCTGTCAGCTGTCTTTCGGAGTTCTCTATAGAGGAATACATAAGCGAATAACTAACTAATGGAACGGTCAACGAATGAATGGGGAAGAGGCAAACGATAATAAAGTTCTTAGCGTTTTAATAATTTTTGAAGTACCTACTCAAGCTAACAAACCCCTTCAACTATTTTTGTGAATCTCTTTTAACTAAGCAAATGAAAACAACTTCTAACATTCCACAGCACACCGGATCAGTTTTAAAAGGCACAATTTTCATTGCCAGTATGCCCATTCTCAATTTTTCCCAAGTCCAAAGTCTCCCTCCATACTCCCTACCATTAGTATTAGTACCTACTTATCTTAAGGCTGTCTTTAGCAGTTGGTAAATGAGATTGTTGAACGTATCCCTATTGCCTGGCAAAAGAGTAATGGAAATTCCCGGAGTGGGGAGACGATTTGAGCATTTTGAAGAAACGAACAGAGTCGTGTCATAGCTCATTCGAAAGAGGGCAGATTTATCTAGAAAACATGGGGATAACTTTTATAAATTCTGGGTCGAAAGTACTTTTTAAAATTCGACGAAGATTTTTTCCTTGTAAATTCCTATTTAAACCTTTTCTTCCTTTTCATTTCTATGTTCCAATTCACTTATTTCCATGTTCACTATAGCAAAAGATGGACATGCTGACTACAGCACTTATTATTGTCCAATTTTAGTTGGTGACCTCAACTCGTCGCATGCAAACCGTTCAAGGCGACCTTAATTTCAATTCAAAAGAAGTCACCCACTACTTGCCAAGGAACTACGGAGGAAAAAGGAAATGTGCAAAGTTCGTAGTTGTCGTAGTCTTTTCCGTTGTGGGAGGGTGTTGGTTGCTGGAAGGCGGATATAGCAGATAGTGTCTCCGTCCTAACTCCTACATAACTGTTACCAATCCCAGGTCCCAAATGTACAACTCAATATACGGACGGAAATCAAAAAAGTTGGAGAATTGTTAAATGTTAAGTAAGTTGAAGAAGGTTTCATCTGACAGAAACAGCGTCGTCGCTATTTGCAATCCGGTGACGGCAATCCGAAACGCTCTTGGCGGAAACACGAAGAGTCAGAAAGTTATTTCCTGTGTTAGCGAAACATTGGAGAATAGAGAGGAATCGTCCAATCTTTTGTACCTCACTCAACCATCTGCTCTTGACTTTCAATGAACACGTTCTTTCATTTTGCTGGGATGGCAAAAACACAATACCCGGGAGGACACAATTAATATTAATCTAGCTCTTAATATCATAGGCTTTTTGGGAAGACATAGATTTCCTAATAAATTCTCTGTCGATTTTATAAAAACGTAAGTGTGCCAAAGGTCCATATACAAAGATACTTGGAATAGTTTTACTAATCCTTGGTGATTAGGACTGTTCTTAAAAATAAAAATGGCACGTATATAAGTATTAATGGTTTGACAAGATACAGAGAGCTATGAGCAAAGTAGCTGCTAGCAAAGATAATAATACGTACCTACACACAGATAGAACCTGCACATAATTTATTATCCAGTTTTATCCTTGGGCTGGAAAGTCTTGGCAGAAATTCTCCATCCGACTTCAGAATCACGTACAACTTCCTGTGAAGTAGGGCTGGAACTTGGAATTCTAAGGCCCTATCTAAATTCTTGCCTGAGCTTGAGCTATATAGAAGAAGGAAGATGTAGGGACCACCACGGAGGTTGTGCAATATGCAATCTAATCTCCGCATCCATACATAAGAGAAAGAATAATAGAGAAGGTACAAGACTACATTAATGTAAAACAGTATAATATGTGACATGATTCACCCATCACTCACTCATGCTTGCATTGCACTAAATTCTCCTAGATTAAGCCTCGTTCTGCCCCACAAAACTCTAATACGACGTTTTATACAGTTTACCTTGTACTACGGCCAGGCCACATTCCAACCAAGCAACTTGCAGCAGGACTTCACTCTGCCTCGGTTACTACTCTTACTACACCTCTGAATTATTTAACCTTTGTTAAACGACTGGGATTATCAAACATCTTTGGGAAACAACTTTCTACAATCTACATATTCACAGTTTTGCATTACATACACGTAGCAATATTTTCCATAAACTCTCATCTTTTCTATCAAAATGTCAGCAATTTCGGAATGCGACTCTGACTGCGACCCATTTCCTCAGTCCAATTGACTGAGATTTACTATAGGTTCTCCGACCTACACAATACTGCAGAAAATACCTTTAGATTCAGTAAATTATGACTAAAGCAAATGATCACTCACAATAAAGCCTCACATGATTCACAACATTTATTTACGGATTTACGGTAGATATAGCGTATAGCTAACAATAAGTAGTTCAATGCATGCTAAGGAGACTATAGACCATCATTAAATATTGATGAGCGAGCAACTATTTTACACATCCTACAAAGCACAGTAACAATAAAGTGTTATAAATATGAATAGTACAATACCTTGATTAAATCATGAACTAAAGAAGCTATGAAAGTCGAATCAAGACGAATGTCCTCGTTTTCCACTACATCCTGAAATAGAAAGCACACATTTTTAGTATTAGGAAACAAAAAATAAGTTGGGTTGACTTATAGGAATTTGTAGCTCACTTTATAATATCCAAAATGTTGTTGGAAGAATTGTAAGTCTATTTACATACACACACCTACCTATATGCATCGAATTTCGTGGTCTACACACATGGTAAAGTCAGATACTTGTGTACTTTGTATTATCTCAAATTTCTTGGTATTATCTTACATCATTACTACTTTTACTACCACCATGTGCCAAATCGTTAATAATAGAAAGGAAATGGAAAAAATTGGTAACGACAATACTACAAATATTTTAACAAAACAAAAGAAACAAATGCTATAAAATACATTTGTATTGAAAGTGTATATTCCAAAGAAACACAGAAACATTTTTTGAAGGAGAAAGGCAAAGTTCCCATGCATCATGCAGCTTCACAATATACTTATACCTGGTTCTTGGATTTGAAACTAGTAAGTAATACATAGTAGGTAAGATCTAAAGGAAAAATTCTTAAGTATTAGCATTACAAAGACGTATAAGTTTGCAAATTCCAAAAATAAACTGAAAATCAAAAGATGGAGAGAAAGAAAGCAATCAAATATGAAATTGCACTCGGAATTTTTCTATAATACAAAATGCAAACCTATACATGCTTTTATTGTAGTCATATATAAGTAATCATCTGTAGAGGTTTTAGCTTTAGCCTCAACTACAAGTTATATTATCTATGTTGTACGACACATCTTCTCAGATATGTAGAATAAAACCTTGTTCAAGAAAACTATGCGACCATTTCCCATCAAGAGAGATTTACTTTGAGAAAAGCAATCAGGTCGTAGCTATTAGCTATGTTTTAGATTATGGAAGGAGATCTGACAAGTGATGTAGTATGGGCTTATCTTCCTCTACAAAAGATTTTCTTTATTCCATTATTGACCTACTTACCATTCACTTGTTCTGAATATGCAATCAACTGAAACCAAATAATCAGCTACGACTTTCATGTATGAAGTGACTTTCTTTCTCTAATAATAATTTTGGGATTGCAAGCTGCTAACATTCATCAGTTTTCCGAATTAATGCGGCATAAAATAGCCGAGTACCTGCCAAATTTCATTTCGACATACTCACATAATGCATACTGAAGCCACATCCGTATAAATGCTTATGCTTACACTGTATTTCCTTAGAAAAACAGATATTTGCAAGCGGGTATTGACATTTATATACTTACTTGTACAAATTTAATCGCATAAATAACCACTTTTTTCAATTCCTGGCATCCTACTAAGCTATTTTCTTTGTATATCAATCTTTAAGGTAGCAAACGTTAACGATGCTATTCCGTTTCATTGAAGCAACCACAAAAAGTGAACTCTTTGAATATTGTTCATGCAGAAAATACTTTGATGCTTACCGACAAAGAACCCTTTCCGCAATAATCGAAGGCAAGGGAGATTTTCATGGGTTGAATGACGGCTCCATGAAAAGAATTAATATTTGGATGGCACATTTCTCGCATGTAGCGCATTTCTTTCATAGTTTGTCTTGAGATCACATGTTTCTTCTGTAACTTCAACTCCTTCACTCTTACTACAGCTCCTTTGTAATGTGCCGTGGTGCAGTAGACTTGTCCCAATGAACCAACACTCACCAAACTCATCTGCAAACAGTGACATAAAAATTACAATTGTAGTATTAAAACACGCTAAGGTCATTTATACATTTTATTACGCATTCAATTCACCTACAACAAATCATTACCATCAGATATAAATTTCTACAGGTGAAAAACTGTTGTGTTCAACAGCAATTTATTATTGCTCTAATATTTCACACAGCACAGCTACCAATGCAATAATGGAATAATAATTCAAAATCCCTGATTTTGCAAATGTGCAACTGAATTGTGTAATAATTAAGTTATTTTCATATTGCCGTGTTTCGTGCAAAGAAATTACCATTTAACATGAGGTCTACAAAAACCAATGCAAGTTTTTGTCCGTATGTGTTTGCACATGGCAAACCATCCTGGTATAAATTTGCATTGTAAAGTACGACCAGAATAAAGCGTAGTTAACTTGGAAAATGTAATTATTTCCAACAGTACTCATTAGACTGAAAACAAAATGCCTTTGCCAAAAACGCTCGTATGAAACAGTCAAATTAATGATTAAAAGAGAGGAGTAGCCATCTCATTTGAAAATTGGTCATGAAATCAAACGACAAAAAGCAATTACTCTATTTCCTTTATTTGATGCAAAACATTTCATCTCGAATGTAGAGCTCTGTAGGTTTCTGCAGTGTACAGAACCCAAGTCGTTTGACTTTGCACTGACATTTGTTCCTACATCAGGCTACATCCCATTGTATTTTATGAGAAATTAGTGCATTTACCCTGCGAGCTAGATAAAAATATTAGAGGAAACTCGCAGTGAGTTTAAAATACAATACGCTTACAGTAGCTCTGCAAAGAACATTCATTTAAGAGTCAAAGATTCACCAAACACAAACTACTACATTTGAGAGGAGCCTTTTGTAACACTCGCCGCAAAAGAATGAAATGAGGAGAGTTGCGAATAAGTTGGATGCGCACATTTGCGACTTTCCCTGGAAGTCTCCATTTACTTTGTCCTGTTTGAATGGAATTGAGCTTTGAATGAGCAAACTAGAAATGAAAACAGTTCAAAAGGGCTACAGAGAAAATTCTCTGCAGTACATACATAGTATACATACACTGGTGCCTTCCATATTCATTATGCACGCTGCTGCCTGTATCCAATTTCCTATCTCTATGTTCACCCAGGTATACTGACACAACTTTCTTACTAACAACTCCAGAACATTCTTGCTCTTGCACACTTTTCTCCTCAATTCATCCCAGCTTAGACTTCAGTGCTTTTTTCCTTTGGCTCCCCCCTTTTGACATACACTTTATATTTCTGTAGATAACTTGTTTGCTTTACATTCTTATTTTATGAAGACGTTACATTTTACATTACTGGGAATTTGGGATTTTGAAACCCACTCTCAGTCATACAAAAGAATTAAGGAGAATTCCATAGTATAACATCGCTCATGTCAAACTGAATGGACATTAAGTCTCATTAAATAACCATACCCAGGGAGTCTCAGACAATTTGTAGTATCATATTTTGTACCTTTAAGTAGCAACAAAACGGTTGAAGTACAGATTTGACTGTAAAATAATGCCAAGAAGAATGCTTGTTCTAAATGCCTACACGATATAAGGATGTAATAGAGTATAGTGTTCGTCGTCATTATAATTAGATAGATTCTTTGTATAAAAACAATTTATTGTACATATATTCACTTGTCATTCCTTTGACAATACTATTAGTATAATATACTTTAAAGCCTAATAAAGTCTACTAAGTATCAAATAAACCATTTGTAAAATGTATCAGACAAAGTACGGGAAGGAAATCTGCGTTAGTTATTAACAGCACACGTAAGCATAGGCATAGACGTATGTATATACAGAACTGAATTTCGGGCAGGGTTTGAGATTCAAATATGGACTAGGTATACCCGTATTCTCGCGGAGAGCGCTAGAAGTATTTTTGGCTGAAAAGAAGTGAGGTCTACCCTAAAAATTTAAAAAATTGCAGTAAATGCGAATACACTCGATATCTTACATAGGTACCCTACAATTTCCGGGAGGGGCTCCAATCCCTTAAAATTTAAGGTCTGTCAATGTTCAAAAATATCAAAACTGTCCAAAATTACTTATTTTTGATAATTTCGAGACCTTTTCCCGACGGGGATGGATCAATTGTGTCCCATTTTCGAGGCGAAACTTTTTCAGACCCCAGGCACAATTTGAATGAATTATCTCAATTCATGTTATCGAACAGACAGACAGACGAATCGGCAATAAAAATATACTTCCCCAGCTACTAAAAATCCATAGATGAGTCGAGCCGGTATAAACATTTCCTAATAAATCTCTACCAAGCAAAAATTAATTCTGTTGATTCGAAATATTTAATCTACGTTTGCATGTACTGTCATAATTATAAGGTATGCATACTCTAACCGCTAACGTTCAATGCAATGTATGTATTCGCTAAGAAATCGAAGCTTGTGTAGTTAGGTATAGTAGAAATTTACACGGAATAATATTATCGTGATTCATTTGGGAATTGTAAAGGACTGTAGTAATATTTTCTTGGATAACAAACAGTCCATAATAATAGCATCCTCGTCCTGCCTGCCAGTAATTAATTAGTGCAAACATCACATCGACAAGTCAGCAAAATACTTCTAAATTTTAATGTATTTTACCTGCGAGATTGGGAGAATCATTGTATGCAGTATGCATGCCTAGTCCTTTCACAACTAAAACAATACATCGGCGTACTTGAGATGTTTCTTTGTAGAATTGGTTACATGGGCATTATTACGGACCCTTTGTAAACTAAATTAATAAATTCCAAGGCTTCTGCCTGATATACATTGTACCTTTACAGCAATCACAGCAATGAATTCAAAGTGAAACAATAACAATGCAATAGTTGTCTGTGGGTGGACGAAATCAAATATCAAGTCGTGCAATCTAGTTTGAAACTCGTAGAGCAACAAATAATCTTGGGAATTCCAAGAAGCTCGCCAAACATAGAGTTCCGATTTCATGTATACTAGCTCTTGATGAGCAAACTGTATATTCCGGACTCTTCAAACAACAAAGTCGCATTTCGACTAGGGACAAGACGGAAAAGACAATATCAACACGGAAATGACAATACCACAGCCAGTGATTTTGAAGGAAGAGTAAACAGACAATAAATAACATGGTCTTACCCGTGATTGAGTGTTTTCGCCAAAAGGCTGCTGAAGAAGAAGCTCGTCTTTATCAATTTTCCAAAGGAGTCCCTCAATTTCCTGCTCAATTTTCCACTTTCTATACAAGCTGGCTGCGATGGATATGACGATAAAAAGAACGACACCCAGGACAGCGGCAGTGATCATGGAACGATACCCTTGAGTGGATCCTGTGCACTTTTCCCCATCAAATCCACATCTTGGCTCGTCCGATGGCTTCTTGTCTCCGCTCCAGTCGATTTGCATTCCATTGAACAGCCGCATTTTCTAAGCATCGTTCAAACACAATTACAAATAAAATAAACGAAAGACAAAACTGAAAATGAGTTGCTTTATGTTTCAGCCTGAGAAGATTCTTGTGCTTGCACGCTACGCAAATTGAATCTTGAGCACAATAGCGAAAGCTCCTAAAGCACTGCATAATATGGGAGCTCTGCGAAGAATAAAAAGTAGGATAATAATGAAATTCTATAGTAATTCCAAGCTGCAGGCATATTACATACAGCAGATTCCCAATAAATGAAACACAAGCAATGCAACCATAAAAGAACAATGCGTCATGAAATTGGATACCTAACTTCTACCTTTCAGCAATGAGTTTTCTTTATCGCAAGTCTAGTTTTCCACTAGAGGCTTTACAGATCTCTAAATCAGTAGTACCCGCTACCTACTATTGTTTTTATGTTAAACTAACAGTTGGTTGGTATTAAAAAAGATAAAATTTTAGAATTGGGTAGTTGATTAGATTACTGGAAACTTATTTTCAGTATCTTATGTATTTACTATGCCTTTGCATTACATTCGCAAGCGAAAATAATTTTCATTAGAAAATAAATCCAATTAAAAAAATTTTCCTTCCATACTCCATAGAAAAATCTAGTACTGAGATGAATGATGAGATGAATGTTTACGTGAACTACTTAAATATTCAGACCTGTTATACCAAAAAGACTTGTAATCACAACTAAATTCCAGTACGAATAAATGTGAACTAGGATACAAGGCGCTGCAAGGGTAAATACATATAGGAATGATAAAACCGTGCAATCAAATTTTGAATGAATCAGGGAAGTTAGAATTATGGCATGAACAATAGTCACCAAGCAAGAAGGCTAGAAATGCGGAAAACTAGAGCAGTTGATAGGTAATTCCAAAAATTGTGTTATAAAGCAATTTAGAGAGAAGGGAAGGAAGGAAGAAAGCTGTGCATTCTCATCGGCGAAAACATTAGCATCATAAACATTTCCTCACAATCTACGCATGTATAAGTAATCAAGATGAGTAAATGAGAAGAGTACTTACTGGGTAAGTGAGATTCTCCGACGGAACTCTCGGTTGGAAATTTGCTACAGGGATCATATAGTAGTCACAGACGAAGCGATGGTTATAAGTGAAATTGCTTTCATATTTATTTCGCTTAAAGGCGATCAGAGTATAGTTCCCTTCACTATCCCCATTTTCATCGATCGAGATTTTGGCTCCAGTGATACCTACACAGATGCAAAGAATAGAAACAAATACATACATCCATATCAATATAAACGCAAACATATATGGAGAAAGTATGACATGGAGAAAGTAAGGGATCCTTCAACCACTCACACCATACATACATAAAGATACGGGTGAAGTACATATTAGATATCACTCTTGTTCCGAGAATGAACATACATAACTAACAATAAGTACCTATGGAGCTATATGCTTGTGCTCTCTTGTTAACACAATTCACTCGGTTCCTATCGACGGAAGGCCCGGCAAGGATCTGAGTGTCTCCAGGCTATTGCTATTAGTGTATTACATACATTGGCTAACATACATTACACACATCGATGATATGGGTACCATCATACCACTACGGCTAAGTCGGCTTACTTCTCATTCTCTACTCTCCTCTCGAGCACGTATTGAATCCTCATTCGAATAAAACGAAGCCAAACTAAAACCAATGCATGGATAATATAGCATATATATCCAGGCAGCGTTTCTCCAACAAACTCTCACCAGAGCAGAGAAATGTATTATTACATTACAAAACCTCCACTGACTCTTCTTCAAGATTATAAAGTAGAGAGATCCATAAGAACCCCCATTCCACACAGAACATTACGTATACGATGCTAAAGTCAACGACTCAGAGAAAGAGAGAGAAATTCTAGACACTCTTAACCATGATAGATATTTTCGGGCAAGAAGATCCTTTCTTATACTTCCCTTGCTTATAATATTAACTAGATATAACAGACACACCGTGGTATCAACGTCAACACCGTCACTTCACTGGCTTCACTAACGCCTCTTGTCACTTCCCGGCCAACACTCTCTGCTTTCTAACCATAGTCTGCTTTCTTTTGGTTGTTTCCATGCAAAATGAAAATGGTTACTGATTCGATCAATGTTACAAGTACCCACCACCAGGATATTATACCAAGAAAATATATTTCCCATCGCAATTGCACCACGGGTTCTAATCTATTTTTACAGAAGATTTACAAGAAATGGACAAAAATCCAATATGCACATGTGCCATCAGCGATGCTCCCAAAATAAATGCTAGTCATATTATTTCCATCACATGAAATCTACATTAGTGTGATATATCACACCTTTTCCCATAAAATCTCGGCAATAATACATATTTTTTCAATGCACTCTCTACACTTCTACTCATAGGGGACTCAATTCACTCACACTACATTTCCAATCATCTTTTCCATTTTTCTTTCTCCCTTTATCCATGTCATATGTACATACAAATAATAATAACGTATGATATCATATATTATATCATTGTGTGTAGCTATACAAAGCTATTCATAGAAGAGAATATTTATAGCGTAAATATACAAGTAAATATATGATGTGCTATATTCGGTGAGATAATATCTTATCTGCTTGTCTTTACTTTTGCAGCCCTATAATATTTCATTTCCATTTTCCTAGTCCTTCGCATTGTTTTATTCCCTTTATCCGCAGCTTGCTCTCCAAAGGCCAAAAATCTCATTACTTCACTCATCTATCTGTATAACAAGGGTTTGCTATTGTTGTGTTGGTGGAGAGCAATGGTATTACAATCCCCACAATATGTCCCATCAAAACATACCCACAACTTCATCATATCAGTTTAACCACATAGGACATACCCTAGCACTTAGACAGAGAAAGTTCAAAGTTCTACAGACAATAGCTCTGTTCGTATTGTACTATTTATTTACTACCCTTTCCATATTGTTATCTCCTTCTACAGATGTTCACATCACACTTAACTCCATACCACTAAGATTTTATGACGAGATATTTTTTGGCTTAAAGAAAGTCGAGAGAATAAGCACGAATTCGCTTTCACCTCGACAAATACGTTTAGGGCTTTTCCTCGGGTAACTTATATTCTACTTAACACACGTAGGCCTATAATATCGTTTGTAGAAACTTCCAAACTTCGAACCTTGCTTCCTAGTACATATAATTTTCTTATATTTCATCAGCATCTCGCCACATGACACGGAATTTTTCTTACCTACCAATATACGATGCAGTGTTTTTCTCTCGTTTCGTGTCATATCAAATGTTAAGATCTTGCACGTGTATGTTAAGCGGTTCTACCTCTCTTTCTCGCTCTACTTCGATAACATCACAAATCACTCCGCGGCCACATCATATTTTGAGTAGTCCCTCAGCAAATCGTGCCTGGTTCTATAATGGCTTCTAGCACAATCCATACTCGAATTTTGATATACCATATTTACTCACTCAGACTTGATCTTTTCAACTACTTACGTAGTCACGGTTCAACTTTAGTGCGTTCAGGCGACAACTAATTTCTGGCGAATTCCCAAATCATTATTATTTTAATCAAGTAAGTAAATCACGTAACCTAAGGGCACTTTTGGTGTAATGCAAAAAATTATGCATTTTACTCCATCACCATACTAAGTTGAATCACGAGGAATTACTATTATCATATGTATTTACAGAATAGAAACATATTCCCAGAAGCAATTAGAAATATTTTGCTCTTTAAATGAAAGTTAATTTGTGTAGCAGAGAAATGTGGTTGAATTATGTGAACTTGATAACAGTAATTCAAAAACAGCAAACATCTCATTTCCCCAATAGAGTTGTATGGTGAAAGTTGATATGGGTAAAATCAATAGGATTTTAATTAAATAAAGACTACAGATATAATGGGAAAATGAACCCAAGTGGGATTTTTACTCTGTTATACGTTATTGCCAACATACTCGTCTTTTTGGCAAATCTAAAGCTTCCATAATACTAATCTACTATTCGCCTACTATCTGTGTGGTTGTTTGTATAAAATTAATTGTTTTCGAAATTGATTTAAGAGCAGGGTGGATATAAATGCACTATACTCGGAAAGTCAATTAAAATAGTTGGACTGCGTAAACGGGGAAGATTACAATCCAAATATTTATATTCTCGTTCGGTATGTAATGATTGGAACATCCTCCTCTCGGATGTAATAATGGAGAAAAGTCAACAGATAAGTTGGCAAATAAATAGTTTGAATAATTTCAACGCGCTAATCATTCTTCATGTGTTTGCAGTTTTCCCCATTATCCAAGCCGGGAAAAAGGTTTCGAGAAAAGGACATGTAATTATCGGCTTTTGTGAAAGTGCTCGAGGGAAACGCAAAGCAGACACTATGTAAATTGAAGATTAGATGAATTTTATTTGTCAGCCAAGTTGAAATGTAGCCTTCACTCTCCTTCTACTATTTGCATTTACATAAATTGACAAGAACATGCCAAACAACTTTATGTACATACGCACCTCGGAATTTTATGTTTCCACTAGAGTACTTGATTACTTGGAAAAGACAGAACGTATTTCGCGGTGCTAACGGCAATTTTCTCCTTTTACTCTTTTCCATGCATATCAATGAGAAATAAACCACATCCCATCACAGTCAGCCAAAGGAACAGTAACCACCATCAGGTGAAAATGAAGTGAAAACGTCTACATAATCATTTCCGACATTTCAATTTACTTTTAGACATTCTGTAGTCTGTTTCTAATTTAACGGAAATCATTCTTATTAGTACAGTGAGCACATTCACGCACGTTGAAATCAACATGTTTCTCTAATACTAATAATGTTGTATGGGTTACACCGCTAAATTAACAACTCAGTTTCAGTCCCACAAACATAATTAATGCATACCACACAGTAACAAGCAGTCCAATAACCCGTACTTTTACATTTACATGAAATAATAAGATTTTCTATAAGCATTTCTTTCGCCCACCATCTAATATTGTGGAAGAGAATTAAATTGGCAGGGAAAAGTAAACATTTCTGAACTGCTGCAAGCCAGAAGATTTTCCCGGCTATTCATAATGTATGAATATTGTAAAGAAGTATATCTCTAAAGAGCATGAACCTTTCACGCAGTCTGAGAAAGTTATTTATTTTCAGAGAAAAACTGGAATTTCATACTGCCCACGCTCTTTGCTCTTTCCTCATTCACTCTTTCAGTGTTGTGTAGGTAGATCAATTCGGTACTTTCTACAGACTGTTAAAAATTGCAGGCGTTGCTCCACAAACAAACTAGAAGGATCAGAATCTGATACTAAAATATTAAAAACACGAACAACATAAGTAAACAGAGTATATGAATGATGCACGGAAATAATTAAAAGGATGCTTGGCATGCCTTCAGCTAGATCACACCACAGCAGAGCATGCTGAGGCTCAATCTACACCGCAAATAACTACGTTAAATTAACTGGCTAGCCTGCTTGCCCACCAGTCAACTCTCACAGCATTCCTTCCGACATAAACACTGTGTCTGCCATAACATAAAAGATAAAAAGGAGTCTAGTAAATAGGTAAGTAGGAAAGTATATGCATTTCGTGGTCCGTGGGTTGCTTCTGTGGCACAATGTGTGGCTTCTACCCGATATGATGACAGTGACTACAGCTATAATTTCCTAGCGGGAGCCAAGTGTTTTCACTTTGTGAATGGATGCCTTTCCCTCTCACATTGAATTAAATTTTCTCCTTACGACTTTCACTCAGTTTTTACGGTCTCATCCAACCATGGCATAAGAAAACTAGGAGTGGCAACAGATAGATATGTTTTATAGACATGTGATAACCAAGACTATAATATTTGTCGCTTTTACACTGTCACCTCTGCTTTGAGTACTTGTACGTGAATGTATATTTTGTCCAAGAACGAGCCTCCTTAAAAACGACTCACACGAAATGGATGCTTTAGACATGTATAAAAGTCAAACTCCTTTTCCATAAAACATTCTCACCAAGAGACATTCTTTTACATCAAGAGATATTACAGAATTCCAATTTTCGACCCTATTAATATTCATTGTCGTAATAGGCTAAATTTACTGGTAGATAGGATAATAGAAAAAAGAAAATATACTTACTCTCATATTCTTTTATATGAACAATTTTCTTAAATATCGCCTGTCCATCTCTAGCAAGCTTCTGGATACTTTCGTTTTGTCGTTCCATTTGTAACTTGTGTAGAGCATTGGCATAGAGGATTACAGAGTCGTACAAGTTGGCAGCGTATATCGGAACATGTTTTCGGAATCCCAATAGATGCTTGAAGTTAAACGGTGGTCTTGTCCCGTAATCGTTTACAAGTTTCGAAAACTTTTCGTAGGTTATGTTTGGTGGGCTTGGGGCTACCACCAAGAGAGATCTTGCCAATTTTGAATTGAAGTTTGGTAGGGCCTCGCAATTGGTTATCTTATTTTGCGTTATATCTTGATGCTCTGAAATTGTAACAGAATTTTCTTATAAGTCTCACATCCCGTAACAGACATTAATTCATTATTTTCATGTTTCATTTACGGAGAACTGAAAAGCTCCGTCAAGCTATTAGCACACAGTAAATTCAATTTAAAAGCAATTCGAGCGTTCTTAAAGATCCTATCTAGAAGTCTATGCAGGTATTTAACAGCTTGGCACTTCAGCATCCACTATATAACAGAAAGGGAAACTGTTCTAATGACTGTCTTTAACTTAGAAAAGCTGTTCGGAAACTTTGACTTAGCAGTTCAAGAGCTTTCAATGTTCAAGTTCCTGTCAAAAAATTGGGAACAGGGAAGTTAAGCAACCTAAATTTGTACTACGAGTTTGGACATACATACACTGTAGTATTAGAAATGCACGTTTCTTTTGTGAGGCTAAGTGCACCTACATAGCACGTACTACAAACTACACATTTACGGTTTTCAGATTTCCCTGGACACCACCACAAAGTACATACGTTCCTAAATGGCAAGAAAGTGTTTCTCCATTCAGTCGTGCTACACACTCCGAAAGTGCATCACATATACTAGAACCTACAACCTTGTAGTATCTGCCAGTTTGTGAATAAAAGCCAAATATAACACCACATTATATATACTGTGCCCGTAAATACCTAACACACACAAACGTAGTCTTTTCATTCACATGCAAGAGTAAGGAAACTACAGTGCATTATATTTATGTAGCGTGGCTGTCTGTATAATGGAAATACTTGTGGGATACTCTTGCAAAAATGCTGCTACATGCATACATACTTAGGATATGACAGGAAATATTTCAAGATTCTGCATGAAATCATGTCATAAATATAAAGGACGGAGAAATCGAACTTTCTCTTTTAGAAAAACTACAATTTTCCATGTCTTTAAATACGAAAGCAAACATAAAGGGAGATAGGAAAATGAAATTCTTGAGGAACCTTCCCGACAAAATAAGAGAAAGCGAATGACCCAAGTTAAAACAGAGAAACTCTTTTTAGCTTTGCATCTGAGGCAATCGGGAACATAAAATGAGTAAAAAATCCGGGACGTACTGGCACATCGCCGGGCTTCGATTTTAATATTCGTCGGAGAATAAGCATCTGGGAAAGGTTATTGAATGTGATGGATTGAAATCGTATGGTGCTAGGATTTCGTATTCCGTCACTCTATTTTGAATTGTACATACTTAGACTACCATCCTCGTAATATTACATCTCCGAGGTAGAATTTTATGACTGAATAAATTCCCAAGATGGTTTCTTTCGATCCTCCTCCGTTTAAGAAAAGTGTAACCTTTAGACCTTTCGATGGAATCTCACATGATGAATGCATGCTCGGCACTATCCTTACTAAAATAGCAATATCCTTATTTACTTACGTGTACACACCACATGTCTATCTGTCAGTCTATCTATATAGCCAAAGGCTCGTTCTGGCACTTTCTTATCGTCAACTTCACGTTCACACATCGCGTTATAGTTAATTTTGTGGAAAGTGAAAAAGTTACAGTCAGCCTTTCTGTCTTTCCACGTTCATTTATCGATCATTTTCTATTTGGGATCACACACATCATTTTTTATGGGCTCCAGTGGCTCCAGTCTTCTGCTTGATGAGAGAAGACCATTAAAGAAACTGATAAGTCGTTAGTAATTCCCCAGAAAAGCCACACAAGAGTAACTCAACGTGTCACTGGATAAGATGTGAGTTTATGTGTGTGTGTCGATAGAAAATCCTAGCATCTCACTCAACAAAATCAGTGTAGCTAGTATAGTAGTAGGTACTGCAACAAATGACACACTTACAGATATGTACATTTACTCTTAGCACGTACATATATGCGACTATAAATTATAATGCATTAGTTTCAGCAAAGTCTGTGTCTACATTATGTAGCTACTCCACACAATTGTATTACTCTA
Source organism: Tomocerus nigrus (assembly GCA_019776505.1). Lineage (NCBI taxonomy): Eukaryota > Metazoa > Arthropoda > Collembola > Entomobryomorpha > Tomoceridae > Tomocerus > Tomocerus nigrus. Next base: position 9,605 of record JABASI010000402.1, on the reverse strand, counting down.
TTACTACTTACTTTTAGCAAGAGCCAAGTTACGATTAGTGAAGCGTACAAAGTAAACTCAAGCCATGAAATGAAAGTCCAACTTGTTTCGTGGGCAATTTTCTTTTCAGAATGAAGAAATGCCGCGAGAGAAGAGAAAACATAGACTAGAGACTCCAACTGGACTACTGACTGAGCAAATTGCGTGCAAAAGGTCAATTATGGAGAATGTTTTAGCTTTCTTAGCGGTAAGAGCCATTTGGATTTGCTACATTAGCTTTACGAATGGTCATCAAAACAGACGGGAACGAACTAATAGTGAAGTAAGTGCCTAGTGTAACTAAGTTGGAAAAAACTCTAGCCCATAGTCACTCAGCCCATAAAAGTGAAAAGAAAATTCATCGTACACGTGTTCACGGCTGAAATACGTGCATGTAATCTTCTTCAATTTATTTTTAAGATCAACTACTCGGCTTTAAAAATGCAATTAGCAAAGGGCCCTAACTACTTGTTCTTCCTGCTCTTAAGAGCAATTAGTTTTAATTAGATGCACCATTGCTCAGCTATTTTTAACTCTTTAACTCTGCTTTATTAGCACTAGAGAGCGATAAAAAACTTTTTCTCAGTTTTACACAACTAATAAAGATGTTAAACAGCGAAACTTCTATTCTTCTTAAAAGCCATCCTTTTTGATAAAGTTTTGAGAAAAGTCCTGAAATTCTAGTAGTGATCAGTCAAAACAGCAATTGCATAAGTAAGGGTAAGGCCCGTGATTAAATTAATAATTCCGTCGGGGTAAATACGAAATATTATCTAAAATAAATTGATAAAGAACAGTCAGTTTCTCCCTTCGTAATAATTTTACAGCTTGGTAAAAGCATAGCAAAATGAGCCCTCTTGGCCTTAAATTCATAGAGAGAAAGTTATTTCATTTTCCTTAGCACAGTTAGCTCATAAAGAACGTCACAGGGAACCCATGGAGTTAGCATTTCATTTTCCTCCAGTAATTCCATGTATATCTTCCTGGAGAATGAATTCACGAGCAAAGTTTCTACTGTGGAAAATTTGTCATTTAACAAAATGATGATTTACGCCAAAGGAGCATAAGCCTTTAGAGCTAGTAATAAATTAACATTAAGCTCGCCCAGATAAACGCTATAAGAACGGACAGTTAAATATGAAGAAGCATGCAAGGATAATAGATCAAATTAGAGAATATGACTGGACTTACTCCAAAGGTAGTTCAACGCTTCTCTCCGGGAATAAGTCATCATATCAACGAAGATGACAAGGTACTCTCCATTCTCGAACAGTTGGAGACTCTGCATCGTCCCCATCATTTCCACCAAGTTTTTGTTTTGTCCAATGAAGACGTAAACTGAAAGGGAAAGCAACATCAATAAAGAAGAGCAATAGAGTATGACCGGAAATAAATGTCACCGAAGTCATTAACTCAGCTTTGATTTCACTTTTACACTCCATCTCTTGTTTTTCTCTCTTGTGTCAATTTGGTTCAGGGCCTGAAGACTTAATAACGCTACTTGCTCCTTTCATAGCCCTCATTTCTGTTAAGTATGCCTATGCAATATGCACGTCTATTACTCACTCTTGCGTAAACAAAGTCAATACGCTTTGACAATTAATGTCGACTTGAAATGAAAGACGGCTACATACACAATAGTAGACACTAATATAAGCGAACTAAGTACGTGCAAACATCCATCCAGGAATTCATTCCTAGTCATTCTACGACACTTTCATCGCGTCGACCTCATTATTTATAAGTACACATAATATGATGTCACATTAACCAACCCACCAGCATAGACACAAAACACTTGAGTCAAAGCGACATCACGGCTACATCAATTCAATATGATAATGAAGAAGGAAATCTCCTAGACAAGTTATTTTAGCTCCGTCCTACCAAATAATCTCCCTGACTGCGGAACTCAAGCTATGGCTCCATTTTAGAAAATCTTTCCTTCACTGTCATTCATAAATCTCCCTGCTATAACCCAACCCAACTAAATAGAAAGGATCTAATATTATCCATTACATTCCTTGACAATCTTGTCTTTCCTGACAAGACATGCTCTTTTCCTTTCCACTACACTTTCAAAGTCTCAACCTTATGACTCCGAGTCAAATTCTCTCCTTTTTTTACACCAAATGCTTTTACACTCGTATATCACATCTTATGTTAGAAGAAAACCAAGTTGAATATTCTAGTTTACCTATAGCAAATCCTTTCTAGGCGAAAGTATATACTATTACAGCTACTAGTCGTATGCATGTAAAACACATCTATTCTAAACCACCCAGTGTACATTACCAGTAAGTTCCTTTCTACTGCATTACTTTCCGTTTACGATGATAATATGTGTAGAGACAGTGCCTACTATTCCTAGATTTTAGCCCGTATATAATGCCATTATTTCCCTAATGCTTTAGGTACCTACAGTACAAAGTACAAACTCCAGTAACCAACCCATCTACATCTATGTATGTGTGTTTAAGGTAGACATTGCAAAAGTAGAGGATATTCTAGAAAAACTCCTTTTTCGTTTCCGTATCATAAGAAGGCGGTAGACACAGCTGAGAATCTCTAAACAGTTCTAGCTATCCATTTCCTATTAGGTCTATAGAACTGGGCTGACACTGACACAAAGAGTCGAGACCAGAGTAAGTAATATCACATTTCCAGAAGACACCCCATGTTCATACACTGAAGGCTCTTTTTCAGAAACCTAGAGCAACTATTAGATGCAGAGGACAAACAGTCTGGAATATATGATAATACTGAATGGTAGTAGGTGGGAGATGCCTAGTACAGCCTGTGTCCTAAACTCTATAGAGATCCCTGCCACATATTTATATGGATCTACTATGTATACTTGCGGAAAATCTCATCCTTATCTTATGTATAGATTCTTGTCTTTCCCTCTTATAAAACCTGAGTCTGAAATAGTATTTGCACTTTTATTTGCTATCATGCTACTATCTCCAGCCGAACCGAGCCGTGGAATTTTGTGCCATTTATCGATCCTCAAATCCGCACATTTCTCTCCTTTCCAGGCTACTTTTCCTTTAGTGCCAGCTTTTTCTATAGCTTCAATCTCCCCTTTACGCTCACCTACAACAGGATATACATGGCATCCTTTATCTACTTCCAATGTAAGGAGTGAAAGTAGAAGAGTGAAAGTGCGAATGAAAGTCTACCTACCTGCCTGCCTCTTGTCTGTAGTGTCCGTCTTTCCCCTCTGTCTGTAGATAGTCTATCTCTGCGTATATCTTACTATTGTGAACCACGTCCATGTCAGTTACTTGTGCTTACGTAGGAAGGAGCAAGAGTTTCTACCTACGCCTTTACGTCTTCGTCTATGTCTACAAGAAACACTTCTTTTCATTTCCATCAATTTGCTGCATTACATTACTAAAAGTAGGTATGATGTCTCCTTTCTTTTCATTCTCTACCCTTTCCCCCCATCATCCAAAGAAAGCAAAGAAAGCAACACAACAGTTTGTAAAGAAAAGACAGGAAAGAATATTTGGTCGTTTCGTCCCTGCACGACAACAGAATTCCTAGATGATACAATGAAACTGAACAGCGATCTAATATACTATCTCCCACGAGCTCCATAGACAGCAAAAAGATTCTCGTCTTCTCATTCTTTCATTTTTAAATTCCAGGAGATCCCAAGCTGAGGTACTATCGTCCATAGGCTAGAGGGAAAAGTCTAATCTCACTACCTTTTAGGCCTTCCGTGACAGTTTTATACCCAAAATACTACTATTATACCAAAAGTCAACATTTATAAGTAGTAAAAGAAAAGTGTCTTTTCCCTTCCAGGAGTTAGTTTAAACTTCTGTCCTTGAAGTCATTTCCATGTGTACATAGCAGGAGAACGGATCTTTGCCATTGAGAAAGCTGACTACCTTCAGTCACTTCACAAGTCAAAAGTCACTCTGGCACAATGTCTGACAGACACGAATTCTGACTAGGGAAAAACATCATCACGCCAAGACGTGCATACATTTACTTAGCCATTGAAACACACCATCTTAAGCTCACTTTAAATTGCTGCTAATCATCAACCTATCCGTGCACGTTTCAAGCATGTAATGGATGTAACTACAGACCAACTACGGATAGAACCTTTCCTAACGCTGAAAACCTTTGCTTTGGCACTAAACTTTTGTAAGTGTACAAATACGTTTATCAAATTCTTCTAGAGGAGGTCACGTATCAAATTTTAAATGCAAAGTTTAATGTAATTAATGTTCGCCTGCAGACAAAGTGACTGGGCTACTCTGCTTTCAAGATTTATCATGAGAATATCAAAACTGTCTTAGCATACGCACATAAAGTATATTAGTATGCATAGACGTCATAATAATTAGGATCAACGTTTATCACCTGAACTAACTCAACTTGAATAATCATCCTCTATATTATTATCTGTGCCAAGAACTAACAACTCAGTACGCAACTTATAACTTACATGTCCATGACTCAGATTATTGCTAAGCTCTAAGTTCCGCTGAATAGTTCTGATATTTTCAAATCTGAGATGAGAATAAATGAATCACGGTCACTCGAGTCACTGGTCAAGTGGTAACTGATAAATATCTAAAAAGAAAAAGTTCTTACTTCGAGTTTTATTCATCGTGCTGTTGATAATCTCGTACCAATTAGGAGTTCCGCCGCTAAATTGAGTTGTGTTAGTCACTATAATGGAGTTGTCCTCCGCAATTTGCTTTAGATTATCCGATACATGCACATAATGATCTTCTACAATGATACTGAATCTCTTCCAATGATGATGCTCCATGACAGAGATGACCGACTTGACTATTTGCGTGTCGGGAGCTTCTGTCCGAGCAAAAGTAGGAAACTTCTTTTTGTCCGACACGGATCCATCTGCACAACGCTAAATATAGAAAATGAAAACATAATTTTAATTTTCATAATATTCATAAATAGATCACGAACATCTACGATCTACCTCCCCCAAGTATTAGTTCATATAATATTATTAAGTTGATTGCATATATTCATATATTTATATGTAGGTACCTACTGCATCTTTTATCAATACTTTTGTTATTTAATTCATTTGTAAATCATTTTGCCACTCAAGACAATTCGTCAGCTCAATTTCAGACTCATTGATTTCACCATTAAATCTTTGTTCTACTTGTTCCTGAAAGATATCCTAAGATATCCGAAAGATACCCATCAGTATTCTGTACAGTGCCTATTCTTAGGAAAACAGACAACACAATTCGAAACTTTTGTTAGGGCAGACTGAGAAGAATGAGTATGAAGGGTAAAGCCGCCGCTATATATCGTCAACTTTATTTAGCCACTAATCGAATTGCAAACCAGGAATGGTAGAAACTGGCTTTGAGTTCACGCTCTTGATAGCTATCTATTGATTTCACATTTTCCTTTGTGTCATTTAAAAAGAATGACAAGAAAATTCCATTTCAATCAAATTTGAGTGCTTTTGTGCGCTTATGAGCGTTCATTCTACTCTGTGTGCACTGTTCTGAGTCTCGAACCCTATCTAAGACGAAACAGACATACACAGAGAAAAGTTCGAGTTGAGGAAGGGTCACACATAACTACTACAGATATCTCCGCTGGCTAATGCTGTTGAACTCAACTTGCTCTCATTCACTCAACATCACTCTTTCCTGTACGTCTAACTGGGACTTTAAGAACTTTCAAAAATATTACAACAGTATGAAGCGTACACACAATTCTGTACTGCTAAACGTAGAGCATGACTGAAGAAAACTCCTTCCTCAAGTTACACTCACTAGAATATTCGTTAGGCCAAAAACTTTATTCGAAAACTTTACTTCCCTCGTATATTCCCATTTCTTTCGCCAATAGTTTCTGTGGAAGCTTCGGTTTTGGCGTCGTTAAGAGTCTTGTTTCATGACATATCAAGACATCACAGAGAAAAGATCAATCCTCGCACGACCATAAAACAGCGCAATACACTCAAACTATAAGTACATATATTAAACTGTCTGTAAAATAGCAATTCCCCCTGTCCCCATTATAACTCAGCATTTTATTATTGGACTAAAGAGAGATAAAATACATTTATGCAATGGCAAATGTGCATGGTGCGTGCATTATTTGGGGTTTTAAAGTTTGGTGATGTGCATGCCCTTTTGTTAACTCACAGCCCACAATCAAAGGACAGGAGACAAGAATAAGGCAACCCTTTTACATCCGTAGCCTAGCAAGTAAAAGCATATGGATTCATGGCCAGAAACCAGACAAAGAAATCTACTTTAGTCAAATCTTGAATCTTCTCTCTGCTTTCAACACTCAGCCAAGAGTTTTGTTTCTCTTTCTACTTTCACTCGTGTCCATACAAAGTATTTTAGTGCTAAGAACTTTGCTTCAGCAGCTTTTTGTCAAAAAATAAGATACTTACAACCAAGTGTAAATGTTTACCTTGAAAACTACATCGATCTACTAACTTTCACTTGCGCATTCGGATGTACATAAGTGCACACATACACACATGTAGGTACTTATTATTTAGTTGCTAGATAAAGGTAAGTATATGAATTGAATGTTATTTGACTAGATCTGTAGTGTAAAGAGAAAATCTTCTGCATTGCTTTTCTACGACATTCGATTGAAAGAGGATTCCCTCATGGAAATTCAACATCATATTCTGTTTTCCTTTCATTTAATTTCAATTTTACGCCATTCAGATATTCTATGGCCGTGACAGAGTAGACACATTGCAGAAAGAAGAAGCCGTCCTTGTAGCAAAAGGATTAAAACTCAAAAGAAGACTAATTTCTTTTTTCTACAATTAAAGGATTGTCTGCAAAGAGCAGTCATGCAAAGTATTCAGGGACGCCGTTCTAAAAGCAAACACTACTTTGCTATTGCTAGCAACTAATAGTCTAATACGACTAAGAAAATGAAGCACTGGAGCACAAGAAAAGATAATTCCATGCATTCTCCAACAGATATACATAGTTTTAACCTACAAACCATCTACAGAAGTGCAAGATATGTACAAACATGCAGGCTACAGATAAAGGACGTAGGTATCCACTATTGAATCCAACAGAAATGTGAAACTGTCCTATCAGCGGCGTTATTATGCTCTAAAGCTTTTCTCACTCAGAGTCAGAGACTTTAACTTCTATTCTTCGTGTGACTCAAAGACTCTCTCTCTCTCTCTCTCTCCATCCAAACTTCTAATCTCATCACAACTTAACTCAAACTAAGTTTTATGTGATTAGTCCACTATCCCTGCAGATGAATGCAACTTAATACGGAAGGCACATGATTATTTACTGCGGAGTCTCAGCTATTCCTCCTTAATAATACTCCTTCATTTGCATACACGTCCATCTAACTCAATCTCCAGAATTTACTCATACGAAGGATTCCGAGCCTTCGCTCTCCGACACTCTTTGGACTGCGTAGACACATAAATACTTTTACAATATAGTCTAATGACATATCCTAGAAAATGGAAATAACAAACTTTTCCTATTACGAATCTGTAATTACTTTCACTAACCAGTAAAATAGAAGACTAACGACCGAAACAAATGTACGAATACACTTCTTTCCCGACCAAAATGAATAATAAACAACTTTCACTCATAAACAAATCTAGAGGTGCAGCTTCATTATCATCTGAAAAGCGGAAAACGATGTGTTCCTCAACTTTCTCCATTTTCACCGGCAAATCAGATTAATACTAACATCTACAGATATAATGTTCTTATATTAACTAAAATGAAAACCATAAATAAGTGTACAATCTGCCTAGCACAATAGCAATAGCGTAGCCAATGCAATTTTAAATGACCTATTTATCTACTGGTCCATTTCGCACTATTAGCCTCATTTATAATTTAGGACACAATAATTAACGAAACCATCAACACCTCAATAATACATTAATTCCTAATGATATTTGCATTCTGTTGTGGATGTATAATATTTCAACTACCTCCCTTGTCGATAAGAAAGGCTTAAAAATAAAAGAGAAAGTCAACCTTTAGATAACAATGGAGTCGAAGGGAAAGTAGTATTCATGTATGTTTGCAGAGTAACTTTGCTAAGTATGCATTTCTTAAATTTATAGTCAGACTTCATCGAGGAAGTTAGTCATAGATAATGGGCAGAGTACAACTAATGTAGTGTATAATGGATTTGAGCATACATTGTAGCCACAAGCCCATTGTATTAATGCCGTCGCCGCAGAGTGTGAGCATAAATGCTTACAGTAGCTACTTGATGGTACAAAGCTACAAGAATTACACAGAAAGTACACCTACACAAAAGATGAGCAAGTTAATTTAATACCCGCCTGAGCCTTCCTTTGTCTCCAACCAAAATGCTCTATGACTACATAATAATAAACATTATATAAGTCCCAAAGAGCACCTCGCTCCGTTTCCTTTTATTACTTCTGAAGAAGAGTAGAGAAGAGCAACGCACGTACCCAATCCATAGCTATGAAGAGAAGGAGCAGAAATAAAGAACAAGAATTATATGAAAGATCATCAGTGGAGCATGGCTGCCTTCATTAATTTCTCTCTGCCTGAATGCACCGCTCCCTGCTATAAGGCATTCCAACAACTCCTCTCTAACATCCTTGCCTCCACATAGCCATGCAATATGGCGAAGACACCGAAAGCTAATGATCTGATGTGTGACGTCTTTTCAGAATGAAGAGCTTTTCATCTACGCTCCCTTTTACGTAAAGAGCAAATAATATTTTTTATCGGATGCAGTAATACAATACTTAGTCCTTAGCAGAGGACACCATACAATCACCCCATATTATGTGCAACTGTCTGTAGGCGTATCGATATAACAACAGCTTCAAATTAATACCGGAGAAAAGTTAAAACATATCTACACTGCCTCTGTTCACCATTTTATAAGCCTCTATTAGTCTTTACATATCTTCATGTAGGCATCTAATAGGCTTCTGTTCTAACTTCTAAGTATCTACTTTATTACGTACCTACGCCTACGTGGATATTATTACGTAGCGATAGCTATGTTATGTTTCTTTTCTGTCTGACCTGTGGCAGTGTGGAAGTGAGTGTGTTAACCATAGGGTTCTACGTCATAACTCAAGAACGGATAAAGGTAAAATGTTGAAACTTTCTGTATGTGTTCTTGGGGTCAATAAAATGTTGCAGTTCGAAGATGAGGTCAATCAGTAACCTTTGACCTGTATAGTGAGTCGATGACTGAGCGTGGAGCACACCTACAAGTATAGCTGTACTCTACCTACATAGTGCGTAGACGAGTGAGAGTTGTTTGACGAGTGAGAGCAAATGTTTGAATGGACGTGATAAGTGAGTGCCAAGAGGTTAAATGAGAGTGGATTAGTATATGTGTACTGCAGTCGAATGGTCACCTATCGACGATTGTGATTTGTGTCCCCACCAAAAGAGGAATCATCAGATTAGACACTAAGGTATTTAACACTTTGACATAATAATATTATTATTGTTAGTTGAAATGAACGTAAATTACTTATCTTTGTACTCATTGAATGATATCGTTGGTAGTTAGCGCCACGTGGATTGATATACACATTACGTGTT
>JABASI010000401.1:0-40287 GCA_019776505.1 Tomocerus nigrus | reverse complement strand
ATTTTAAATTTTTTGTCGCACAATATATCCTCCTATCTCAACCCGACTACCTTTCCTTAATTAAATTACACTTTTTTGCACTTTGAGACAAATTAATTGTGCGGTAAATGCTCTAACGCTTATTCAACATTTTTTGGATATTTGAAATATTTTTTACCATTGAATTTCCAGGTATATGTGCAGACTGCAGCAAATGGCGGCTGATGGTTTGTGGTATTAAGTTCAGGTTTCGGTACAATTGCTTAAGAAATGTGTATAAACTGGTGATAGATGTGAATCGCATCTACTATCTGTAATGACAAATCTTCATGCACTTTTGCCAATTCAGCAGTGTTAGAGTCGAGACTAGTCGAGAGTGAAGGATTTCTATGGGGTTGCCATTTAGTTTCGGTAGTCGGTACTCGATACTGCTTATTGAAATTTTTTCGGCAATAATTCTGCGAATGAAGCATTACAGACTGACAGACACTGACCTAAAGATTTCGCTCCTGGTATGGATGCTTTGAGGAATTTGAATGACAGGGAACGAGTGAAGTCAACTGACCCGTGTATTTGAACGTTTGACTTGATTGTCGAACCATTAAACTCAATATGTTTTCTAAAAAATAGAATATAAAACTATGATCCAAGATGTCAAATGGAAATCTCTGTCATATACCTAAAATATGTGGACAGTAGGATGAGCTAAAAAATTATATCGTAAAATGTAAAAACTGAGCGAGAATTCTATATGTAAAATTTTTCAATAGATATTCATCGAGACAGAATGGTTGGATTTTATCTACCGAGACGCTGTGATTCGTTAGTTATAATTTTTTCGCAGCTAGGTACTCACAAAAAAGATGAAATATGAAATGAATTGCTTTCTCAGAGTTTTGTTGGAGATTGCTTAGAATTGTAAATAGTAGGAATGTGTCGAGTGTGCTAATAAGTTGTGATGTCAGATTCAGTGAAGGGAAAATAGATTCTGTATGGTTGATTGTATTCAGATAGATTTTATTGTCAGTGATCTTGGCGGTGAATGTTGAGTTGACTTTGGTTTTCTCATCGTGTCCTGTCAACTGTTCGAGAAAGTAAAGTCATATGAGATTGGTGTGGCAGAGGATATTTATATTGTGCAGAGACTGGTTTGGTTCGGTTATTATGGGCAGGGGAAAGAGACATAATAGCCCCGGTCCATTGTTTTTCATGTATTCTTCTATCTGTGCTGTGTGTGAGTTGGGCTGGGAAATGATGAGTTGTCTTGTCTCGTTACTTGCTCAGTTCTCAGTCACCGTAGACGTCGGGACAGAAAGTCGAGTGAGTGTGGAGTATAAAACGACGAACGAAGTCACCCACACACACAGAGAGACAGTGACGATATAGCAACCAGCGGCGATGGGTTGGTTGGTTTACTTGGTAGTTAGTTGGCGAATCCCGAGCTCTGTTCTGTGTGTTGGTTTCGTTTGGCCTGGTTGGCTTCGTTGGAAGGATGATAAATGAGCAGTGTGCTAGGTTATATATGTAACATATAGAGAGGAAAAGAGTGTCGGGGTCGTCTATCTTCTCTTCCCTCGTCGGGTGAGTTCAGTTTAGTTCAGTTCACTACAACTTTCATGCCAGCTCTAAACGAAACTCTGAAACTGAACTGCATGATGTTCATAGAGTTTCTCTCTCTCCTTCCTACATGCATACAATTCTGTAATAGTGTAGTAGTGCCTGCATTTATGTGTGTGCGTGGCTCTTAACTAAAGGATTGCATTACTAAAATACATTTCTTCATAATATACTACATGTGTAAGTATGTGGATGTGGTTTATATATGGACATGTCTATGCACATATTTTTACGGATTGCATATGGAGTCAAGTCACACGACGACAGCAAAGCCAAAGTTATACAGAAACTCTCAACCACAGAATATGAAAACATACTGTGGAAAATATTGAGTTTTAGAATGAGGAAAATAGCCAGACTCACTCACGACTCACCCTCCCTTAACATACTTGGCGGGCTAATAAGGGACTAAAGACAGATTGCCAAAAACAGTGGAGAAAATAAGTCTGGCTGCGCTTTTATGTTTCACTATCCGTCCTAATGCGAAGATTCTTTATCCACACGAGGCGAAGACAAGTGCAAAAGCAAGTTGTTGGAAAAACACAACCGTAGAGAGAGAAAGAAAAGAGAGATTTAGAATCTGTGCATCGTTGACTTTGACTATGACGACTTTTTATAGTTTCAACTGAATCCGAACATCTATTAAAAGTCTGTTGTGCGTTTTGTGTATAGGATTTTTAGACTGGAAAGTAAAAGAGCACGTATGTATCTATACGACTTTTTTATAATGGCTTATTTAGTTAGACTTAAGATAGATGATGGCTATGAAGTCGATGAGCGGAGACCTTTCTTGACTTATACGAGATTATGCTGATCTATGTAGATAGATAAAACTTTCCTTACTTTTTACATTTTACTCAACAAGAGAATATCAATTTTCTATACTTGCCTCCCTCTCTCTTTCTCTATTTACTCTACAGTCCTTAAATTACTTTATGACTTAACTTAGTTCTGAACATCCCTGGTGCAAAAGTAATTAAGATGTCTTATGTAACATCAGCGATGATTTAAAGTTACACTTTCTATCCTTTCTACTTCCAAGACACTCAATCAGCCAGTTTTTATTCTTTTATGCTGACGATCATTAAATTCAATATAGTTTAGGCTAATCGCTATTGCTCTGTGTTTCTTTATTCGGCAATCCTCTATCATCGTATGTGCTGCTTTGGCCCTAGAAACCTTTTCAATTATTTCATTGACAATTCATTGTAAGTCAAGATTATATACTCTACAACGATGTTAAAAACCGTGTTGAAACATCAAGACTTATTTGTGACAGAAGATAGATAGTTTTATTTTAATTTTCAGCGTATTATATATATGAGCTTTGAGGTCAGGTTGATGATGTTACTGATAATTCATACAACACTTTATGATTATGATGACACTAATTATTGAACATGGCAATTTTGTAGATACTAGTGCTTTTGTCCCTTTGTGTGTAAGCATTTCACAACAATACGCAATGGCTGAAAGTAGAAAACCCGGTTCCATTTACCGTCATGGGTTAGCAATGGCCAACCCACTTTCAATAAAAAAAATGTTGCCACAGATTACACAGGCAACCCTAAATTTTTGGCTTAGCTGATTATAAAAGACAGAATAAACATAATTAATTCGTAATTTTTACAATACAGTAATGAATAATTTCTACTATCATACAATAATTCCTTCACTCAATATGCTTTAGATCTCTATATCCAAATGTCTGTGAAGAATTTACGCTTCAAAGTTACATTACCTCGTTTTCACTGGTAATGGTTTCGTTAGACTTCTAAACATAAAGATGCTGAATTGAACTAGGTATATTATTCTTATAGTACCCTTCATTTAAAAGCTATTCCCATGCAATATTTATACATAACATCTCCAATTTTCATAAAGTTAAAGTTTCAAAAAAACTTTCTCCATTTTATGCCGGTCAATGAACAATTTCGTCATAATTTAGCCACATAGCAGAAATGCAAACCATTTTATAAATAGTTATTAGAGTTATTACACAGGTTTCTTATTCCTGCGTATATTTAAAATGCCTAGCATGTTTAACCGTGTAGCTCCAGGTATACTAATAGTAGATAACTTCGAAGAAGAATTCCTTAAATATCAGCAAAGACAAGCATAGGTATCGTTATTCATAACTACAATCTTGATTTGCTGATTTCTGGTGCAAGACAAATTGTTATTGCAAACAAAGTAACGAATTGTCAAAATAGGGTTTCAACTCATAAAGTAAATTGAGTAAAGATAAAACATGTTTTCGAAAACGGCATTTGTACTCATTGCGTGATTGTCTGAAATGTTTCAATCACAATACAGTAGCCGTCTACAGTGCTATGATTGAATGTTTTACATACTATGGTATTGTTGTGATGGAAAGATATCTGTTCATCCATATACCAAGCACCATTAAGAAGTTGAAAGAGTTGCTTTATTCTAACAGTCAGTCAGAGAGAGGAGAGTTAGGAGGGAGAAAATCTTAGCTTCGTTTATCAAGAAATGAAAATTGATATTAGGAGATAAGGAAAGTTTATCTGGAATCGTCTGTATCAAATAACGTTTCGAGGTCGTTTCGTTTCTGTTGTTCGTTCGACGTAGCTTTTCTTGCTACTCCCTACATTTCCAGCATTATCTTACGTTGAAATGTTAAGGCATTGAGGATTTGTGCATTGATAGTCGATGACAAAGAAAATTAAACTCGTCGAATGTAAAAAATGAGTCGTTAAAAGTATTTTCTTATGCTTAATCCGCCCTTTACTCATGTTTTCTATTGATTCTGCACTTTTCTCTTAATTTGCGTCATATTTCATGCGGAGCCATTAGAGTTAGGTTGCATGCTCAACAGCTACGTACGTATCAGAAAATATCTTGATTCGTCAGTAAAGGTATTAGACTGCCAACAGTAGTAGGTACTATATATAATGGCGGTAATGGTTGTCTTTATGTGTAAATTAAATAGGCATTCAGTGATGTGACTGACATGACATCATCATCTCTCATATTGCCTCCCTGCACAACAGCCAACAATAAATGTGAGGGAAATTGTACGTCAACTTCCTACGTAGCCTCGCACAAGGATACAGAAGACGTAAATGCATTGATAGTTGTCGTTTGCATATTTCTACGTACGTACATTACATGGTACATGTATAATCTACAAGTATAGAATAGAATTATTAATGTGTGTGTAGCTTTAGGTGGTGAGAGTTTGATATGGTTCATCATTTCAGCCTTCAGACTGCGTGACAAGCTACGACACATTGCAACTAACGACAAGACACATAATACATACATAACTTTTCATAGATTTTATAATCTGTTAAGCTTTTCTACTATATAATTGCTACAAATAAGAGTTAGCCCATTTCCACATGCAGTTTTGTAAGACCATACTTGTGTATATTGAATTTTGTGTGATGTAACATGCGTGTAATGGGATACTTAGATTATATATTATCATATCACTTTTCCCGATGTCACTCACTGAGTTTACTTAAAGTTTGAGAGTCGAAATTTGTTATATGATGTGACACATCGGTATTTTCCGGGAAGGAAAAGCAGGGCCATTATCTTTGCTGCAACTTGTACTTTGTCCTTTTGACTTTCCAGCATTTATTACACCATTACAGAAGATAAAGGCATAAGTTTCAGAGTTAGGTTTCATATTCCAGAGCGCTTAGTTATTTTTATGTAGCCACAAGAGAATTGTGTAATTACATTTTATAGAGTTTTGTTTAGAATTCCTCTCATATGTATCATAACTGTATGTGATGAAACAAGAGCTGTTATTTTCCTTGTAAAATAGAGGTTATTGATGTTACGAGTTGAGGTTGTTGGAAAAGTCGAGTTGAGAAAAGATTTTTCCTTCGTGGATATTGCTTTGTATTTGAGAAAAATCTGAAGGAGTACAGATGGAGTAAGGTTATCGATAGTATTGTTTTTGTTATAGAAGAAAAGGATGAAATGACTATGGTTAGTTCACGAGCTACTTGAATGTGACAGCAGAAGTGACGTTTGTGTCATTCTCTGGTACTTTGGTAGTATCGTCGTTTAGAATGTCTATCTGGTTATTGTTAGGTAGGACTCTACGTCCAACTCTCTCAACTATTGTGACAACTCTCTTCCTGTGTAGCCAGAACTAAAGATTATCCTAACTATAACGTAGAAAGTAGCTATTACTACTCTGTTGTTGAAATGGTAAAACTAGGGATGGATGGGGATGTTTTTGGCAAAGATAGATATTTCTCGCCTTCTAAATAGAATGCGCTACTTAGTTCCCTGTCTCTCTCTCTCTCTCTGTAGAAGAGCTACACTTAAAGCTCGTTTCAAACTGAGTAGGCACTTGCTAAGTTCGTTTGGTGTTGAACGGTGTAAGTAAGTAGTTGTATTTTTCTAGCTAGATATATTTATACTAGCCAAAGAACACTTGTTAGGTTAAGGTGACGTAATACTAGTACGTAGTTGCACACTCATATTCTTCAAGAAAGAAGCAAATTGTATCTGTACTAGAGAAAATCACCGAACCTTCCAATCCAAAGTGTTCGCCATTACTAATAGGAGGAATAAAAGAAGAAGAAGAAGAAGAAGCCGAGTAGTCGTGTCGTACGTACTAAGAAAACGAAAGAAGAAGAAAAGTTTGAAGATGGTGGAGGAAAACTTGGTGGTGCTAGCTACCAAGTTGGCGGATATCTATCTATGTACGTAAGCATAATAATATAGCTCTGCTGCTTTTACACTAGATTCTTCCTGCTGCCGCCGTGCATTGCAATACGTACGTACTTAGCTTGGGTTGAACTTAAAGTGTGGACTGAAGTTCGAGGAGAAGATCTTGTAATGTATGAGAGAGAAGTGCATGTTTTGGTGTGCAAGTTGAATAGAAGGAGAGAGAGAAGGCTCACATTTTCTTCTCTTTCTCGACGTTCGTGAACAACTAACGACTAAAGTAAAGGCTGACGCTCCAACTCAACTCTCAAACTGAAAGATGTGCGAAGAAAAGAGAAGGGAAGATCGAGGCAGCCAAGAAGAGATCTTCTTCTTGCACAGCAACCCGGAAGACGGTGGTGGTGGTGAATTCAATTGAATTCACGAGAAACTATGGATGGTTGCTTTAGCCTTACTTGCAATAGTATAACTGTAGTCGCATAAAAGCTCTCCCTCACTCTCTCTCCCTCTCGTTGGTGAATCTTACGAATATTCTCTGCTACAACTATAGAAGTCTATTTTCTAGACACTTTCCTAATACACATCTTTTAGCGTCTCTCTATAGACAGAAAATATAGAGATATGGGAAGTAGAGAGTTGAAATGATGCGAATGAAATGCAAAGTCGACTGAAATTGCATCCCGACCTGCTCCTCTCTCTCTCTTCATCCTTTACAACAACCTACTTCCAAATAATAATAGAAAGCTATGAGAGAATGAGAATGAGAGCGAAGTGTAGTGCAGTGGCATGCCAAACGAATAGAGCAAACCAGAGAAAACACTCACAATTCAATGCAATCGAATAGTTTGGACTTGGATTGCAAGATTGGGAGGAATCGAGCACTTCTCAATACCTATAACTGATAAGTAGGAGAGAGAGAACCCTTTTCAACTGTTTAGATTCAACGGAATTGCATCTCTGTGTCTTATGAAGGTAGATTCTCCTCTAGTTTTCCATTTATTTCTATCAGGCAATCAAAACATTCCTTCCGCTTTCTATCATCTCCCTTATCACATATTTTCAACTTTCATTATTCCCCACCAAACGACCCTTTTCACCGCTGATAATTTTCACATCGTCAAAATCTACTCAATATTGTACATGCGTAAACGTGAAAGTTCATTGTTATGTTACTGATAGTACGATTATTCGTACAAGGATTCACAATCAAATAATTGCTTAAAGTGTTGTAGACTTGCTCAGCGACAATAAAGCGCAAAACAACAACGAAATTCTCAGTTCAAAATATTTTATTAGAATCGGTAAAAAGAAGAAATAAATATTGAAAATACTCACACTTAATTGTCATACAGTAAGCTTTTCAGAATTACAAATATATTTAGTTGAGAAAATAGCAGGTTGTTTGTGCTCAAGAATCCTAGATACCCTCCCCCATGGTTTGTGCCCATCTCATTTGATTGTTGAAAGCTGAATAAACTTGCAGAATTTTATCAATGTGCAAAATAAGCTATGATTAGTATCAAGCTAAACAATAGATCCGTTCGTTATGGAATTGGGAAATAATTTGATTGTATAATACTCTTTCGCTTGTAGAATTTAATCGATGCTTTCTTTACATGTAGTAGAAGTGAATTTTTACGGATAAATGATAATGTTTGTAAAAGTCTGTAAAATGCAATTTACATCATGAATGTGTCTTACATGATATAATTCATCTGCTTCTGCTGGTGGATGGTGTAGGTAAAGAGAAAGGAAAAGGTTTAATGTGTGCGAAGGAAGTTGAGAGCTTCCTTGTTCGTTTTGTTTTTGTCGTCCATTACATTAGTGGTAGGTAAAAGAGGAGTTGGTTGTAAGGAGTTATAGGACAGGGCATTGTAAGGAGAGTTGTTGGAAAATAGAGCCAAGTCAGCTACTTGCTACAGTTGTTACGCTGGCTCCAGATTGTGATGTGAAGGAAAGAAGAATATGAGAGGAGGAAGGTCTTTTGCCTAGCTACATGCACGTAGAGCTAGAGATAGATAGACACGTCGACTTGTTCGGATAGTCCTCCTATCTATTTTCTTGTGTCTTCTTCTTCTTCTTCTTCTTTAGCCATCTCTCTCTCTCTCTCTTATGTATGTGTTCTTTTATTCTCTATGTATTGTCTAATATCAAAGGAAATCCAAAGCAGGGAAGAACGTAAACGTAAGCAAGCAAAGGGAAGGGAGTAAAGGCAAGTGACGGCGCATTGTGAACTAATGCAATAATATAAGGGAAGGAAAAGTAAAGCGAGGGAAGGCGAGCTAAGTTGACTTCTTCTACTTCTTCTTCTTCTTCCTACTACTACAGTTCAGTTACAATAAGAAGAGTCTAATAGCTCTTCTATAAATGTGCAGCTATGTATGTACATAATATCTGTCTGTACCTACATGGAAACTCTCACACACAGGCCAGGCAGGCAGAGAGTCGAGAAAACTACGTAGAATTTTTATTGTTGTGAAAAACCTGCTTGAGAAGTGGAAAAAGGCTGGAGGTTTTCTGTGTGCACTTGTGTCAATGAGAAATGTTATTGGCATACATACACTATATTATGTAGATACATATAATAGTATGGGATAGGATATATTATTATTATTATAGTTTTATACATAGGAAGGTTAGTATTATAATACCTACATGTATAAAGCTATCCCTGTCCCATTAGTGTATGTAGGTATGTTTAAATCTATGAAATGAAGCTACATACATCCCAACTAAGAAATTCAACGTTCTATATTACATGGAAAGGATGCAAGAGTTTTTATATGACACTAAAGCATGCTTTAAAGACTCTGCTTATCTATAGATAGATTTTCTGTAGCTAAACACATATAGATGCATGGCTAGTGAATTGAATTGAATAGTATGAAAGAATTGAGTTGACTTTGACTCTCCACTATAGCAATATAAAGACAAACACATTAGTATACAAGAGAGAATTTTGTTTTGCTAGACTTGACTCGAGACTCGGCTTCTGCCCTGTCCTAAGTGACTCTCTTCTACCATACACGAATGATAGGTTAGACAGAAAACGGCAGACATGTTACAAGTTCTCTTATATAAAACACAGGCAGAGATCACAAAATAAAGTGATCCTATGCATCCATACCCCGCAATAGCATTTTTAGACACATACAACAACGATCTGCCCCTCTCTCTCTCTATTACTTACTTCTTTTCCGACAACCGACCGAGAAGTAGAAAGTTGCTCTCGTTCTCGACTCTTCTTGTCTCTTTTTTGAATCATCACAGCCTCAGAGACATAATCCACTCATTTGATATGCACGTACATGGAAATGGACATTTTATGTACACGCAGTCAAAATTAGAGCTTGCATTCCTAAATGAGAATGAGACAATGTGCAATTTGCCAGAATGAATTTTGCCTTTTTTACTATAAAACAATGACTCACTACTTTGCTTTTGCGTTTCTCTCGTTTGACTCAAATAACTTCACTCAGCTTTATTGTTTTGTTGGTTTGTTGGGAATGGACTTTGATTAATGTCAGCTGCTTGCATGTTACCATAATCCGATGAATCTTTTACAGACAACTACGCTAATAGTGTTTTGCTACCTGTTTTTTAAGTGATATGACCAAGTACAGATATTATTTGATACTCGTATACTTGACACTTGATTTGTAAATAGATCAATCAAAATTGATACCCCTTGTTTTATGTCGTGTTTTTTCGGACCATATTGCGTCATTGCATTGTCTGACGAATTTCAGAATTGACAATTAAATGATTAGGGTCTACCCAGTTTTAGTATCTTACTCCGTTTGAAAGCTTATCATCATTACGTCAATAACAGTTACAGTTTCGTTGTCAGTATACTAATTTAAGACGGTATATTCGCATGAATTCTCATGCCAGATTCGTTATTCCTTATTTGCACTCTTTACTTTAGTGACAATTGGTAAGAAAAAGATTTTACCACTTCAAATAGCACAGTGAAAGATTGACAACATTTTGGTATTTTGGTTGTGCAAGCGGCACTTGTGTTGCATTACCAACATCATTCCCCAGAGTTCACCTGTAACATACTGTGATACAAATTAATGTTTCCAATTAGGATATTCTATTTGGTATTTATACGGCAATGATTTGTGTATTGTTTTTATTTGTCATTTTGTTACGCTGTGCTGCACAATTTTGCCATTGCTTCATTCTTCTCAGAGAGGAAAATGAATAGTAAAAAGCGGGCAAGGGGTACTTATGTCCATGTGTGCATATATTATAGTGAATATAAAACAATAACGATTGGGTGTAAGCGAGCAAAAGTACCTCTTACTTATCATAATTTCTTGCAAGCTGTCATGTTGATGATAATAATAATGTAGTTAATGCCTGACTTCGTGACACCTCACCTATTTAAGAGTGTTTAATATTTCGCCACACCAATTGGCCACTATATGGTACTAGTACAGACATATATATAGGAAACAATACTATATCTTCTCCTCTCTCTCTCTCTTTGACGTAATAAATACAAATAACAAAAGTCTACTACTACGAGTCTCGCATCTGCAGAATTGACTTTTCCTTTAGAATAAAACGAAAGAGTTGGTTATTGTTAGTCGTCAATGCAATGTGATGGTGAATGTATGTATAGTAGTAAAGTTTTAGATAGGTAGGTACTTGTGTTCAATTCTGTAGTAGAAGTGGTAGTAATAGTAGGAAGAAGAAGAGACTAAGAGAGAGATAGGGAGAAGAGAGAGAGAGATACATATTCATCTCTCGAGATAGAGAACGTAAAAGGGTGAACGGTAAAGTATTACAAATTCATTATGTGAGGAGAAGTGGAGTTGTGTTGAATGCATTTTACATATTGCATTGGATTTCGACATAAGAGGTGTTCCTCATTCCATATTTTATGCATGGTTCTTGTTTTCACAGCTAAATCACTGGGGAGAATGTGTGGGCTGATTTTCTAGTGTGTGTGTGTGTGTGTATGTTTATGGTATGATATCCTATAGACATTATCATGGCTAAAAGTAAAGCCCTTTTATTTTCTTATGAGCTTCATCCGCGTAAAGTTACAATATATTTAGTAATGATAGCTGAGCCTCTTATATTTAGTTAGGTAGTTTCCCTTTTGTAGTGTCAGTAATGCAATTCCGACCAGGTACCATGCCCAACAATCAACAATATTAATAACAATGCAGCCAGGCAGATTAGTTACCGAGTTAAGATATTGTAAATATGTGTTTGTAGTATTTGATTTGCGATTAGCTAGTGCAGTACAATGCTTTTGCGTGACAGCCAAACTAGACTTTCTTCTGTTCTGTCAAGAAAGGGAGAGGTTGATTTGATGCGATCTTGGACAAGAGGTTACACTAAGCAGGTCACAAGAGTTGCCTCTACTCTGCCTCTACATTAAATTTCAATATACATACACACATACATACAATGCATAATAACAATGTTCTAGCATGTTGTCAGGCTTTGACTTGCCGTACCTTCATGTTTACCTTTCACAAAGGCACAGGCTTTTCTTTACACATCAAATCCTCAAGTGTTTATTAGAATGTTTCCTTTTCTAATTGACGTTTATGATTCTGAGAAAAGTCCTTTTGCATTAAAGTACTCAAATGCGGAACAATAATATGTAATTCCCACTTTGCTTAGAAAGATACCTATGTAGAATATTTGTGACTTGAATATAAAAAACTTGATTTAAATATAGTCACCATTCACCAAATACATTTTCACAAATGAAAACATTAAATTTAAATCGATTATTGATTGCAGGTCCATCGGGTGCCATGATTGGATTGTCATTTCTATGTAAAAGAGATGATTGTACTTAGGATTGTAGCAAATGAAAGATAAGAAATTGTTCTGTCTGAATATTGTAGAGTGTGAACTAAAAGAAGGGATGATTTGGGGAGATTTTCATACAGCGCTTCAAAAGCAATTTTTTGCAAAAAAAAATGTGCTCAGCATATGTTAGTAGTAGTTAGTCAGAAGCCTGAGTCGTCAGTTTAATCAAGTGTTTCTAGGATGAAAATGGAAGCTTTCTCTTTCAATTTTCGATGAAAAGTTGTCTCTGTGTTTGGGAAGTGACAAGGAAAGCTTTTATTGGATGTAGTTGTAAGGGAAAAAGCACAATGCTTTTACATCTCACTCGAAATTCTCGGTCTCTTTGCTCAGAATTCAATAATTAATTGTCTTGTCGTACTGCGTGCATTCGTAATTTGTCTTGGCATCTCTCTCCGAAAAGAAAGTGGTGGCTAAAAGACAAGAGAGAATACAAATAGTAGATAGGGAAATAATGAATTATATGTTTTTCAACATCTTCAAATAATAGGAGAGTGCAAGTTTGGAAACTTATTTTGTTAGTATAAAGGATAAGCGCGGATTGTATGGATTTCGGATGTAAGATACACACACAAGTAGCAAGGATCTACTGTTTTATCAAAACTTAATTGCGGTACTCATTAGTCTCTGGTGTTGGGTTACCAATTTTAAAGTTGCTTGTCATCCAGGTAATAAGACTTGGCAATTGACATCTATTTTTGTCGATGACCGATAAAATAAAAGTCCGGATTTCGAGAAAAGGAGCTAGTATTTAAAATAATAATAGTGCCACTGGAAAAACATGTTCCCGGTCCGTTCCTTCCTACTATGTAATTAGTGTGCAGGGCCAGGGGTATGTATTCCAAATACTCAATTCTTTCTGTCACTGTAATCAAATGGCAATATTAATATTCCTTCGCAACAGACTCAAAGTCAAAAATTAATCGCACAATAATTATAATTCTTGACATTTTACCCAAAAATTCTTGCATACCAATGGCTTTCATTGTTCCATCTTCCATCAACTACAGAAAAAATACGAAAGGAACTTTTGACCCAGCTTTTATTTGTCCATAAAAAAATAGTAGGCTGAAGACTTGAGAATCTAAAAATAACTTGCAATTTGCAATTACTGATAACTACTATAGTCTTCCTTAATAGGTACATAATATCATGTTCTAGCTAGCGTAGTGATTTATGACAGAATTTGAACAAAGAAAAGGGCCAATTATATTTTAAACAAGGAAAGGAAAGTTATAATGTCTATACACTTACTCAATTTTTAACACCTGTAAAATATGTTCCAAAAAAGTGGTATTTTTGTGTAAATACTAGAAGCGCTATCGAATAGTGTCTGCTATACAAGTGCGTAGCTTGTGTAATCTTTGAGATCTGGGAATGAGATAGCTTTATAAAAGGCCTTATGCATTACAAACTAATCTGAAGAGTAAAAATTACACTTGAATCAACAAGGTAGTACATATGATTATATACATTATACATATTGTTATCGTATGCCAGTATCTACAGATCTCATCAAATGCTATTGAATTTATTTCCCAAGGACCACAACCACAACCCATCCTGTGTAGTAAATAATCCGCGCATAAGTTCTATTGCTTTATCAATTTCATAGTAGACTACATTTTTATACTTTTAGTTCACATTAAAAATTTACTAACTTTATCTGCAGTAACATATTGCTCCTTTCAAAATAGTTCAACTTCTCTCCTGCGATTGTGAGTATTTTTATCTACATAAATATTAGTACTACGAGCCAGCATCAGCATAAAGCACATCCATTATATAACCATCCAAGTTAGCGAATGGATTTTATCTTTATGCAATCTAGCCTTTCACAAACTCCTCTCTCTTTCGCTCTGTTATGTTAATTAGTTGCCTGTGAAGTTGCAGTTGATCTCAAGTCTGAGTGCTCACGAACCTAATGCATTTGAATATAATAATAATAACAAAAAGAAGAGAAAGGAAAACAATCATTGGAATAACAGTATCTGTCGTTTCCAATGCTGGCATTAGCATTCCCTAAAACTATCATAGACCTTACTTTGGTGGCTGCAAGCTGCACAAACCAAAACTATTGACAAAGCAATGAGAATTATTGCGATTTTTAAATTAATGTGATATTGTGAGCCAATGCTCAATGAATCACATTACGCTACTTAAACATTAACATCAATAGTTCCTGCCAGGAAAAAATGTTTTCACAAGGTCAATCTACAGAATAGATTATTGTTCGAAATTCTGTCAGTCCAAAGGGCAAGAATGCGAATAGTACATTGTTATCGTACTTAGTGTATCTGTGCTTATTGTAAAACATTTCAGGAAACTATACTTACTCTTGAAGAAAAATAGATCAATAATATTTCATTATTTGTGTAAATACTTTTCCTCGATTTGCGTTATAATGCCATGGGCCAAGGTACATTAGCTGCTACTTTACATTCACAATGTTTGTAAATATTTGTCCTGCTGATGTTTACCTGTTGGATTGAGATAAAAGTACATATTTAGTCTATGCTTTGTTTACATAGATAAAATCTTGATAGTAAATTAACCTGATATATCTGTAGAACAATTTTGATTTGTGTATTCGATAGTTTCGCCTAACTCTGTTGGCTAAAAGCGGAGGAAACCAGTAGTAATGTAAAGTGTAAGCAATATTGTTTAAAATTACAGCAGTATAAAACAAAAGGTATGCATATATTTGGGATCTAAAAGGGAAAATATTGTAACAACTTGTGTAAGCTAATAATGGTCGACTAAGTATTTACAGTGTCCTGGTACAGAAATGAATGCTTGCTCTAATAGATTCTGAAGTTTAATTGTAAAGCAGTTGTTTCCGCAAAGTATAGTTATAAAATCCTGTAAATATCAAATGTCTCGAATGAGTTGTGTTATTAGTTTATCATAGTACAGCCCTAATAATATTATATGTAGGTACACCTATAGTAGAGTGTTGCAATTTTTGGTATAGCTCTGTGGATTACATAATAATATTAGCATTGCTATTTACATGAGATAATATAAGGACTCTTGTAAATGTTCACTTTGATCACTTCAGATGTGGATTGATGTGTTAACTGAGTGTAGTGAACAACGTTGCTGCTGCTGTTGCTTGGTTTGGTTTAGGTGAGTCTCGGTGAGTGTGGAGAGCTATAGAATAGTAAGCTTAGCTAGCTCCTTTGGTTTTGGTTTGCATTATTGTGCTCTGTGTACACAGTTCGTATGAGATACGCTCTTGTGATGAAAAAGAAGGTGAGGACTTTTAGGGTTCGTTCCCCTGTAGTTCATTTCATCATAATAGAGACACGCCAAGCAAGCAACCCTAGCTAAACTATAATCCATCCATCCACCAACTACCTTTTTACTGTATACGTGCAGAGTAAATGCCTTTGGAGGGAGCGTAACGCAGTGTAGTAATAGCAATCGAGCATTATTCTCTCTCTCTATCTCTCTTATTGCATTAACTTTTACATGTTATAAGTTTATTATTGCTACGCATTATTTCATTGCATCACTAAAGAGCAGAGATCCAATCTTCTGTTGCACTACATTGGATTGCTTACATTAGAAAGTCACATTAAAATCCACCATTCATTATTGTAGGAAGCAAATGCGGACGCTACTACTTTCTGACTCAAAATCCCTGTACTTATTATCGGCAAAATTTTTAAACGTATCCACTATAGAGACATTAAAAAAAGGAAAATTAAAACCTTGTAATGTAAATATGCAAAGTAAAGGTAGAAGGTAGAGTTACTTTTGTTCTTGTATTAATAAAAGGCTCTCCCTAACTATCCGTATCAGCTACTGCTGGCAATTACGAGCTGCATATTATTTTACCTGTACTTTTTGGACCAGAGTGAAATTAACGTATAGCCACAATAGCCAGTGTGACAACAAGGAAAGAAAAATAAGTACAACTATAAAGATCATAGTTTTATTATGTATGAGCACTTAAACACTATGTTGTGTGTGTAGGGAGCTAAACTTTGTGGATACATTTGTGTAATAATCAGAGAAGCATAAGCAACGTAGCATTTCATAGGGATATGCATGTGGCATGACATGAGAGTGTGTCTTAGTGAACTATTGTATGTAGCTATGTCTTTTAAGGATAGAGAATACTGTTCAAGTGTGATTTCTTTAGCACCTTCCCTTTTGCCTTGTTGTCCTTCTTATGCACGAGCGATGTAAAATGAAAACTACCTAGCCAAGTGCTTCCTTCTCACAATCAACCACCTTCACTACCAACTACCAACTCATTTTATAACCCATAATAACATACAAGTGTATGGAATCAATGCATTAGAATAATATATACCTGTAAAGTTGTCTAAAGGTAGAATTATGACAATGATGTGTGGTAGCATGCTTTTTTCAGAGATATTCTCATAGTTTACGCCACCACAATCCATTCTACCTATTAATTAAATGCAGAAAGATAATGACACAAAGACCATACCTAGAAAACTACAATAAGAATCCTTGAATTTCTTTCTTTCCTTCAAAACAATCAATAGAAGAGTGTTGTTTGTATGTTTCGCGTTACTATCGTGGAATAAATAAGCGGATGACCTAATAAGTTTCTTTTTTTTCCTTTCTACAGGGATTATTCTGTTAATTTGTCGGATTTTCTATGATATACACATAATTATTTACTTTTCTAACGTATTAAGAGTGTGTATTAGTTGTATTACGTATTCTGGACACAATATAAAATCATAATGATCTATTTTTCTGTCTAAAAGTGATTTAGTATGTGTAAGGGAATGGAGTGTAAAGTGTTGTGCCTTGCATTAACAAGTGCGAGGAGAGTAAGTAAAGGAAGTTTACGTGTATTTTCAGTTCTATATAGCTACATATGCTTTTCTGTTAGGTAGATTCAGTTTTAGCCAGATTGTTGACCTTTTTTACAATGTACACGAATAGATAGGTTCACTTTAGCTGAGTGACTGAGAGTTAAGTGTGGCATACTACACGTTATGTCAGCTCTGAACACATTACTTTCTACATAAAGTAGGGAATGCCTTCCTCCTATCTCTCTCTCTCTCACTCTGTCTCTCTACATACGACGATTACACTCTATCCTTATTGTAGCGTTCTATTGTACTGCATTTTCAAACAGGAGTAGTACAAGGAGTATTCTTTTTCCCTTACTCTCTTGACGCTTTTAGTAGTTTGATATTATAGTAAAAGAAAAGTATCTGAAGGAAATATCTGAAAGTCTCTCAGATGAATCTATATCTATTCATCCATTGAATCACAACGTATTTATATTTCCATTTCATTACCTGCTTTACAACAGTTATCGTTAGCTACAGCCTTAAAGTCTATAAGAGAACGGGACAGTTCATTGCGATTTCATTGAGCTGTGTTACTCCTTCAAGATTTACAGCCTCTTTACTTGGCAGTAGTTTATTCCGCACTCTCTCAGATATCACATCCACTCTATCTAATTCAACTCAATGAAAATGAAATGTGATGAACAATAAAAACAATAACATCCTTAGAAGGTATATACTAATACTTATATCTGTACATATTATACGTCGATATTGGATAAGACTTAAAAAGTCAGACAAGGAAAAATTCTACAAGTTATAAAAAATATTGCATTTTCCATAGTGTAGTACATTACATAAATATAAGTAGGTATATTGATATGATTATAATGAGGATGCTCCTTTAGTATGCAATGTGCACTACTTGCTATGTGTAGTATTTACTCGTATATGTATACGTGTGTTTTATAGGATTAGTGAGCTATAGGTGATGTAGTAACATGAAATATGCAAAACGAAAGGAGAATGTTGATAGGATGTGATGCCTTAGTGTTTATAGTGTGTAAGGATAGGAGATTTTCAATCTTCGCACAGCTCTGTTCTTTAGAATTGAATGAGAAGATCGAAACGGCCTTTCCTTTCCCCTGGTTTGTCTTGTACGTACTTGTAATTCGCATTATATTATAGTCTTGACTGCCTTGTCTTGTCTCCTGCACTCCTTTCGTCTTGTCAGTCTTCCTCCTATGCCCCGTGCACTTATTTACTTTTTCTCACAATCACTTGCACACTGAATTTTATCTCGTAAGCACATTACAGCTCTAAGTCTTCTACGAGAATCTTCTACATATAGTGACCATTTTCATTTCCCAAAAAACCCAAATGATACAAAGGAAAGTGCTATTGAAAAATAGTGTGAAAAATCATCTCGAGTTTAATTTATATTAGTGAGAGTGTGATTTAGTGTATAAAAATAAAGTTTTTACTTTGGAGAGTCTAGTCGACGACGACGACAAAACTGTGTGGATAAAATGTGAAGAGTCAGAGAGATATTATGCTGTATAGTGTTATTTTACATGTTGTGTGTGGAGATAGGAAGAATAGCTGTCGAAAAGCCTAAAGAGATTCATTGGAAATACATAGAGTGAAGATAGAGGTCGGAAGATATACATAACTATAGTATTAGCAATGTAGTAATAATATATAAGGATATAGTTAGTAAACTACACAAAGTATGTAGCACATGTTTATATTAGTTACTTACTTTACTACGGTTAGTTGGTGAATCGAAAGGAAAGGCTGAGTGTGACGTGACGACTAGACTTGACTAGGCCATAGCAAACGAAGCCAATCCATGCCATAGCAAACCATGGCTCTCACACAACAGAAACTCTTATTCTGACTTTGACTGCACATTAGATTACATGCAAGGGAGTTGCATGCAGCCTTTTCCTCTCTCTCTCTGTCTACTACTTACTTATTTACCTATGAAAAAGTCTCTACCTACAGCAGAAACACACATACAAAACAGAATAATAGTACATCTGACTTTATAAACAAGGTAGATAGATAAACACTGTGTAAATATATGTAAGAGTATATAGTTGTTGCTCTGTGTTTTGTTTTCAGTGAATTTACTTGACTATGACCGTGTGGACAGGGAGGTTTTCCTAAGTTCTTCTCTGTATATGCAAATCTATTTGATACTGTCTGCTCTGCTCTGTGAGAGTTTGATATTCTGTGCTGTGTGAGTTACCTTGTATTCGTTTCCTACATACATACATACACACACACACTTTCGTCAATTAAAGTTACTTTCTTGAAGAATAGATCTGGGATAGTAGTTAATCCATATATACAATAGATAATACTACACTCTATTACTATGTTGCTGCTGTGTTGATAATAGGAACATGTGATAGTCAACAATAGGTACATGAAATACAAGGTGAAGGCAGACTACTATACGTAGGAAAAAATACTACGTTGTTTACTACGTGAAGAAACAATAATAATATTCTTACAATAATAATATGCTGATTGCTATGTAAGGATTGTTGTGAATGTGATGATACTTATAATGTGATCAAGAAGATGAGATGACATTGTGTTTTTGTGACTCTTTTTGTTTTCACTTGGAAAAATATTATTTGTTCTTGAAAAGAGTTTAGTGTGCTATAAGATAAGGCGCGGAGGAATGTGTGGGAAAAGAGTGAAGCACATTGTTAAGTGAATGGTGAGACTATTATGAGAAAATTACCCGGATTTTCAGTCATTCCATTGCTAATACTCCGTCGACTAACAATAACATAAGGATTTCAGAGCCGTCAGTCAATCTATATGAGCTAGAGAATAAGAGGAGGGGAAGGAAAATGACAATGTTATGTAATGTAAGATAGCATGGGGAAAATAAGAGTGCAAAAGTGTTTTTCGGTTTACTGCGTATTAGAAACTTTATCGTGAGACTGGATACGTAATAGCAGTTCAGATATATAGACAAAAATCAGTGGTGCTGCTGCAGTTGTTTTGTAAAGGGATATATCACTACCTAATATTACTACTTGCTACTTCTGTGTGTCTGTCTGTGTGGAGTCATAGATAGTATGGCATGGTACTACAATCTACAAACGTGTACGTAGAAACGACGTATGTTCATTTATAGGAGTCCAAGGATTTCCTTGAAGGATGGCAGTAATGTGATGTAATGTAATGGCATGGATGGTGGTGATCGTCGTGTAATGTAATAGAGCCTAATGTAAAGTAAAGCTGTGTGCATTGCATTGCGAGAGGATTTTCTTGTTGAAAATCACACAGAAACGGAGAGAAAGGCTATACTGTGATAAGATACGACCACTTGGCATTCTATCTCTACTTATTGACTTACATTTTTAATATATCCTTATAGAATTCACCTATCTATAGCCGCTTCGTTATATTACACTAGCTCAAAGGCCTTCGTTCGTGTTTCCACTACTACTCTGCTCAGTAACCTATAGTTAGTTGTAGGAAAACCATGTACAGACCTATTTCCCTACACTTCTCTCCATTCTTGGATCATTAGAGTGAATAAGGGTAAAAATCATTTACTGCATGCCCTTATTCCAAACTATAAATCTATATTTCTAAATAGGATTATTTCTCTCCAGGAGTGATTGATTATACAAAGTGCGGTGAATTGTGAGTTGACTTTAATTGTGTTCTTCGTATTTCGTTGTGTTTACATTGTAACTGTAGTATTTGGTTGGATTGGGAAAGAAGATCTGAAAATCATTTTCTAAATCACAATGGCTACAGAACTAGAGCTTACAGGGATGTCAAACGGACACGTGCAAATTTGGAGCTATTGGGTGAGTAGCTCATCCTCCTCATCCAGCACAACGTCCACATTCCTATCCAACACGAAAATAGCTGCTGCAAAATCCCTTAGCATTATAACTGCTCATAACCACAGCAGAACTCTGTGGAATAACGAGAGTGAGAAAGGGGGCAATAATAGTAATCGAGGGAAAATCACTCTTGCGGACGGAGTGTTCGTTAAAGGTGTCTGTGAAAATGAGGAGAAAGACAAATACTGCAAAAAGTCTCCTATTTCTAATTTAAGTTGTACGATTACGAATATCAAAAGAGAGCCACAGGAGAATATGATGAAAGCTCGGCTTCGACTACTCAATCATGCTTTTGACTATCAAGGCGGTGGTTATAATAATAAATGTGATAGTACTACGAGTGGTGAAATTGTCCGTAGCAAATTATTGGATCTTTATAGAGGAAATCAAGTCGGAAATGAAGATGAAGCTCGAAAAGATGCAGATACAATGGGCAGAGAAAATGTATGTACTTCTATATCATTTGTTTATTATAGTGTGAAATGATTCTATAATAGCTAAATCTTGTTTTCCTGGTATGGAAAGTAAATTCGGGGAGACTATTCGAAAATAATTATAGAGAAAGTACTAGGGAGATTCTAGAATGATTTGATTCTGTTAAATATCAATCTAGCCAATCTTGTTTTGACAAATAGGCTCCAATTTATTTTCTTTCTCCTCCAAATGAAATAGAATTATTTTGCGTGTGAAAGGTAAACACATACACACATAGACACTTAAAGAGCGTGTTAGCTAAAAGCCTCACAGCTCTCTGTGTTATTCGGGAAAAGTTATATTATAGCTTCCAATGTGTACTATTACAAAGCCAATATTACAGGAGAGCAGAGTTTGTTCGTGAGTATTTTGTTCGCTTCGGTTCTGTGGACAAATAACATGGCGCTCACACTGCATACAAGACTCTCACTTTACTTAGCCGAGGATAAAACCGTAGAGCAGTCGACCAATCTAAGGTAGCCAAAACCGAAGGAAAAAGAAAGTATTGAATTTCTCGGGGAAAGAAAGAGAAAGTCGGAACTTTTACAGTTTTCACTCTCTTTGCTTCAGTGCTATGTTTACCCACGCGTGGCTGTTATGTTACGCTCTCTTCTACTACTACTCACCGAGAATAACTAGTTACCTTGCCTTACCTTACTTTCCTCTCTTGTTTTCCCTTACTTTCATTTTCGGTGCATTCCCTACCACCACCATTCAAGGTGTTATAGCACAAAAGAAATGCGGGGAGCCGACTACACCATATTACGCATATCCCTATTTATTTCTATTATACCGGACGGAGGTACAAATTAATGCCTTAGCACATTTCCTCTGGTGTACCTATAGAAATTATTTGTAGTAATAGTTGCTCGATTTTCTTTGCTACATTTCTAGGTTTTCTAATAGGTTTACGTTTGAAAGAGTTTGTATATATACGCAGTTTATTTCTAAGAGGGTGAGTTTCATCCAGAAGTGCGTGTCTTTAGTGTTTGTTTGCAATGTCTTTTTATATTTAGCATGTTTCTCGGCGTATTTTCCGTTTGGTAAACGGAATAGTCTTGTTTTGTGGACACTAAATGGGACATGCTTATAAATATATATACTGATTGATATAAGTGGAAGTGTATGGTCTAAGCTATGCTTTTTCTGCGACTGTTGTTTTTCCTAACTAAAATTAAGTCGCATAGCGAAGAGGAAAGTTGTGTAAGAATACATAGAGAGTGTATGTATGTATTTGTAGTATGACATGAACCTATGTACATTGGTTAGATGATGACGAGAGGATTGTATTCTTAGTGTATTGGTTGGTGGCGCTATTTATCTGTGTGTGTGTGAGAGTGAGAAGTAAACGTGTACAAATAATACGACAACGAGAGTCGGAAAACACAGAACAGAATACTTATGCTCTCTCTCTCTCTCTTTCTACTTACTTACATTATAGTATAGGACATAATATAGGCGTAACATATAAGTTGGTGTAATAAAAACAGAGGTTGAAATAAAGAAAGATAGTCTGTACAGATAAACTAGGTAGCTAAAGTGCTTCAGAAGTTAGTTAAACCGACACAGTACAGTAGGCATTACATGCAACAAACAATCCTCCTACTGTGACTGAATTCTACATGCATAGGTGCAGTAAAAGGAAAATACAAGCATACGTTGCATGCTAATGTGGAAAACTCATACAGAGTTTCAGAAAGAGTCAAATCCTATCTCTTTCTGACTCTATTTCTATAGTTATGTATAGATGCGGCGGCAGGGAGTTTGAAAGAGCCTATTTATTTCATGTGATGCAATGTGTGGTGCTAGTGTAGAGGTAAGAGTGAAATGACAGGCGACATACCCTGTATGATAGTATCTGTAAATAAACTATAGTCAGATAGGATTTGCCTTGCTTTAAGTTTCTGCTGCTGAAAAAGCATGCGTTAATTGAAATTAGGGCAAGGCAATGCAAANTAGTCAGATAGGATTTGCCTTGCTTTAAGTTTCTGCTGCTGAAAAAGCATGCGTTAATTGAAATTAGGGCAAGGCAATGCAAAGCTAACGAAAGCAAAGCAACCAAGCACAAAAAGCACATTCCATATGCTTTGCCACACACTTGCCTGTTCTATTAGTTCTTTACCCACAGAAGCCTGTCTTCCCCTGTCTTTTTATAATATTTCTTCTTCTACTATTAATTCACACTGCCAGTCCCTTAAATTTTCATCACTCTGTACATTATTCAGCTACATTTTTATTAGCAGTCAAAGTCTATGGGATTTTTGCAACTTTTATTTATATTAGAGATATGTGATAAATGCATGATTAACGAGTACCTAACACATATGGATGAAATCACGATTCTGATTGGTTGGTTGATGGTTGGGTTAACTTTATTTACATTATCTAACATTACACTCTTGGAGAAGAAACGTCGAGGAAGGGAGGATGCTTTAGATGACACGTAGGAATGACTGTCTCTGTTTGTGCATAGCGCATTGATGTACATTAAAGTTTAAGTGCTTAGTGTTAGTGACTCATTTTAAGTAGACTAACATAGTATTAATGTTGAAAAACAATAGCTACCGAGGAGCTTGTATTTTCTCTGCTCTTCTGTGACTGTGACTATCCATAATGTTTTTGTGGCTTGTCTTGTACATATTTTATGAATGAATGGTTGGCTATCGGCACTTTAGACTGGTTAAAAAGTGAAGCTCATTGAAAATTATATTTTATGGTTTTGTAAAGCTTAGTTAGTTTGTGTGTGTGTGTGGTGGAATAAGTGAGTGAGTGAGTAAGAGGAGGGAGGGCTACCCGCATCCTTTGAATTGTTCAGGAAGGAATGGGAAGTGTAGCATTTCATGAATATTAGCTTTCCCTCTCTCTCCCTTCCTTCATTCCGCTCATGCCGTGACTTAGTAGTGTTAAGATAAGCCATAGATTTGAGCTTACTTACATAAATACAACTGACACGGGAAAGACAGAAATATATTTTCAGACTTGGGTTTACACAAGAAAGGAAGAGGTGACTCAAAGTCGGCTACAATCCCGTTTCGGTTCATCCAGTTAAGTTTCGGCATTCTTTTTCTCTCTCTCTCTCTCTCTCTCTTTTACTTATGCTCTCTTCTCACTCTTCCCGACAACCAGAATTTAGTTGAGTGAAAGAGAGTGTGGTCTCTGTCATAAAAATAGTACCGTAGGAAAGTAACTGTAACAGAACAACAGCGCCTTACTTACTTTAGTTAGACGAACTCTTTCCCAATCCGACACTCATAGCCGACCAGACAAACTCTAAACGTCTTTGCGCGAGACTCCATAGACGAAAGACCACTATCTCAACTAATCTGCTCCTGCATCTGTCTTCTAGGTATACCTTCGCTCTTGTAGACTTATGTACTGAGAGAAATAGATTGTTCAACTCTTTCGCAATCTATAGCTAACTAATGCAAAGATAAGTCGTACTTTTAATACACTTGTCTTCTGCCAATTTTTTGAATTCCTTTTTATCTTGTGATGACACGATGCGACGTAGTTCTAAGGGCACTCTTGCAAATAGCACAATTATGCCACTTATTTTTGCATAGAATGTACTTGCGATCTGTTCCTGTTAGTACGATCAGTTCCTTTTCATTGCTTAACACTTCATATTGTCACAATCTTATATAAATACAATAGAAATATTTATTATATATTGAGGTTTCCAGAAGGACAATATTTGATTTCATTAAGAATTGCAAACCCTGAGAAATAGTTTATGCCTTTGGCGTGAGACGCAAGTAGGCTGTTGTGGATGACATCTGGAAACTTTATCTACTTAATTGGTGAAATAGTTTAATCTGTTGGATACTATTTATTATCTTCTGGTAAATTAATGTGACATACTTAATTTAGCTGTGTATATCTACTTAAAATATCAATCAAGTTAAGTAATGCATTCATAATACAGCATTTCAGCAGTAAGGAACACAGGTAAATATGATAATAAATATGATTTTTTAGATGTAGGTTTAATGGACATAAAAAATCTCTGTGGAAATACATATTACCTATATACTTAATGGATGTGACTATGCATGTGATATTTGTAGTGTATAGGAAGGTAAGGTATAGGGAAGTATTTGAGTAGTGTTTTGTCATTTGTGAAGTTGAATCGTGAAAAGCATAAGCTAAAGGTGAGTTCACGGAAGAAGGAAGGAGTTTCGCTGCAATAATAAATCCTTTCTAAGTGTGTGCTTAGATTTCTACATGCTGTAACAGTTGTGTTGAATAAAATGTATCTCTAATGGTCGTGGCTCCAACTTGGCTGGGTGGACAGCCCTGGGCTGACCCTTTGCAGTTTTGATTTACAATGTTCTTTGGATGGACGGGCTTTACTCTAATTCTCTCTCGACTCTTTTATAACTCCGTTCTGTAATGTACTTTAATGTATTTGTACATAGTTGATGATAATCCTCGGATGTTTTAGCAAAAGTAAATTTTTTCCACTCTCAGTACTCTGTATAGATTTACTTTATACTTTTATCTGTATAAATATTGAAAACTACACATCAGCTATAGAATAGTAGTATTATGGTAGAAAGTCACATCTATATAATAGGAAATGGAAAGGATAGAAGGATACAATTTTACATACTAGAGCATTTGAGAAATTCAAACTATGCAGAATGCTATTAGATCTTTGCAGCTAGCATGGCACAACAGTGAGAGCTTTGGCAGTACATTAGCATTAGTATTTGAATTTATGTGATATGATATGGGATATAAATTCTATGTAGGTATGTATAAATATAAGCTCGTGTGTTAAAACAGGAAATGAATAATATGGAATGCACAGTCCATGCAGATATTAGTATTAGTAGAGCTCCAATGTTATGTAGTTCTGCTTCAGCTGATACAATAAATATTTCAACTGAACGGCTATATACGTTCGATTCAGATTTGATCTCTAAAGTTCCTTGTTCGATGTTCGTTTCATTCCTGATTCCTGAGTTGTTGTACAATTCCAAATGGGAGGTTGCATAGTCATTCTCTGTATCTGCAGCGTAGCACACGAAACTGTAACAGAACAGTAGATCTTCAAGTGAAATCGTCAATCATACATTAGAAGAGACATGATGTAGTGGCTTACTTTTAAGCCTCTAAGGGGAAAGCAAAATGGAATTGAAAGCAACCTGCCCCGAACCTAAAAGATTTGTTTTGTGTACATTGTGGAGTGGAGAGAAATAACGGACGAGTTCAAACTTGCCCCAGCTCTTTCTCCCTAATAAGCCTTTAATGTTATGGAAAAGTGACGAGATAATTGTTTTTTATTGCTACACACAGGAACTATTCTCAATTAACTTGTTACTGATTAATTTAAGAACTTTTTCTTGACATAAAACCTTATATAAGACATAGACAGAATTCTAAACTTGCTCTTTGAATAGTATAGCCCTGCTACACTACAATAATTATTATTAGCTTTTGCTTCAATTTCATTTAAACCTGAATTGTATGGGCTTAATAGTTCCGCATTAAATGTTGCAATGGAATTCAACATATTGTTTTTTATTGCTACACACAGGAACTATTCTCAATTAACTTGTTACTGATTAATTTAAGAACTTTTTCTTGACATAACCTTATATAAGACATAGACAGAATTCAAAACTTGCTCTTTGAATAATATAACAATGCTACGCTACAATAATTATTAGCTTTTGCTTCAATTTCATTTAAACCTGAATTGTATGGGCTTAATAGTTCCGCATTAAATGTTGCAATGGAATTCAACAGGAAAACATTTTGACATGCAATGACGAAACGAAATGTGATTTTAGTTATGTGTACCATAACTATACATTATTTCTTTATCAATATACACTGGGGGTATGTCACGATTGCATACATACCTAGGTAGATTTTATTATTAGTAATGCTTTCTCCAATCTCTTTTTAAGTAACTATACTTTGTGGCAAATAACATAACTATTTACAGCTTAAATATAATAGATCTTCATAATATTGTAAAACTAATGCTCTTGATATTAAGTATGTGGAGTAATGTTGCAATAATATCTTTAAGGTATCGTAATATAAATCTGCGCCTTGTACGAGGGTATTAGGAGTGCCACTCTGCTATTGAACAGTGCATTGTTTTCTGGCCTGTTGTGAAGTTATTTTCCACCTCAAAGCGTATCTGCAGTTTTGTTATCCATTGTATTATGCTATTCTGTGTAATGCAGTAAGTTAAGTGCTAGTAGTATATTATAATGCACTGACTATACCTTTATCAACGGATATATCTCTATTGTGCACTGGAATGGAAAGAAAGTTGCTATTAGTCAAGAAAAAGATATAAAAGAGCTTAGAGTTTCCGCTCTCGTTCTCTGTCTTTTGTTTCACTGTCTTATTGAGTTCATATGCGCGTAACACGAGAGATACCTAAATTGCATTTTAGTCTTCTATTCTTCTAAGTTCAGGAATTGAAGTGGAATTATTTTTGGTATCTTGACTTGGGTTGCTACTTCAGATGCTAATACTACTCCTCTAAAACTTTTGACCACAATATATTATACGAGTAATACTATACGAACGTAAATGTGGTGATAAGAGATCAATTTATGATTATGATCTTTTAAATTTGACACAAGACATAATAATTTTACGGTTTTACAGAAATAATTGCTAACAAGGGATTCATTACACAAGAAAACTTTCTAGGTCCTTTTAGCAAGACGAAAGTAGATCAACGGCATTCTTATTGATGGAGCAAAGTTGGTTGACATTTGGGCATTTCCAATTTGCTACTAACTTTCCACCATTAAGTCCTAGTTGCCTCCAGCTAAATTATTAATGATGGCCTATCCCGAACAGTTGGCAAAGAGTCTCATGTCTGAGCGGCAACTTTTTGTCTCGCTTTTATTTTTATTGCTCTTCTGGCTAAGGTGCAAGTAAAAATAGTAAATGACCCTCTCTCCCTCCTCAACTTAAAGTGTCTATAGATTTATATATCTTGACTTCAATAATACTATTAAAATGAGTTCTTCAGTCCATTTACTGTTTCTCAAATAGCATTTTCGTTTACATTGCATTGCATTTGAATTCTCTTGTGTCATTTTCTTTCAGGCACCACTTCAAAAACCGAAGATCAATAATCTATTAGCTAAGAGTAATTTTTAATTTTATTACTCTAATTATTACTAATCACACAACATAAGTTATCAATTCGAAAATATTATTATAATTTCGTATAATTCTTTGCATCACATTTCCGTTCCGATTTGAGATAATAAAATATGATAAAAATGGGATGTACCTGTTAAGAGAACAGGGAAATCTATGCTGGACATACCGAGTAGAGTTATTTGAGACAGCAGTTGTAAAATTGCTTATCTGTACTTTGAGTTTAATTTATTGAGAATCAAATGACAAAGTACGGGTTAGATTTTATTTCGTAATAAATAATGATGAGACTAACGGATGTATGTATAAGTTATGCTATAAGCGTGTATATAGGTTGTCGTTATATAATATGTCTTGTGTATTTCCTTGGGCATTTCCACTTAAAATTAATAGGGGATATAGCATACCTAAGAGATAGTGATACATAGTGTGAGTTTGAGTTGTATGTGTTGGCGTAATTTGGTTATATTATAGTGATGGATTTGAATAAAGGAGAAAAGGCGACTCCACGTCGGTTCAACTCAAGCCAATCCAATCTAGTTCTTTTGATTGCGTGACTACTAGGACGAGGAGGGTGTAATAGAATAGGACAGAGCGTAGTACAGTACACAGTTGTTGGGATGTAATATGCAAACAGCCACGTGTGGCTCTTAATAAGCTTTCTGGAACTGGAACGTCCGTCCGTCGAGAACTGAGTGACCCAATTCAAAGAGAGCAAGCAGAACGGCAGGCCGAATCAGTTGATCTGATTGTATATATAATGGATAAATTATGTCATAGCCTGGCCTACCTCCATTTTTCTTATTCCTCACATATATCATCACTATTTTCTGTATGTGTTTAAGCATATACTTATATGGCTGTTTATTATCTGTAGATATCTGTAGTAATAAAAAAGTATAACTAAACAAATTAAATTAAACGGATTCTTCTATAGTTTATATCTACGAAAACAAATGTTTAATTCAAAAGTGAGTTGAAAGTGAGTTGTTAATAAATTTGCTTCTTTCTGTGGTTTTCAGGAATCGGAAATGTATACCCAAACATCGAGTATCGGTATCGGAACAGATCCTGTACACCGTGACCACCACCATCACCACCATAAAACTACAAGTCATTCCCACTCCTCGACTTCCTCATCGACTAATGTACGACAGAAGAGTACAGGTTGTCAAACCAAAGAGAAAAAGTCGTCAACACCTGTTGATCGTTACGGTAAGTGAAGTGGGGTGGAAGGGAATTCTTTTCGACATCACAACTATTTTCTTATATTAAGTCTGATAAAGTGTAGCTTCACACTTGTTCAACTGACTTTTCTGTTTAAAGCTTGTAAAACTTGGAAGAGAGAAAGGAAACTGAAATAAGAAACATATTCTTAGGTTTATTGTATGGAATAAAGGTATGGGATCTTAAATAAAGGTGACATAAGGTGAATTTATAGGAGTGTAGATAGGAAAGGTAGGTGGTAGGTTGGACTTGGATTTAAAAGCTCATAAAGACATAAGTTGTACGTTCCTAATGCTCTTCTGTTTGGTTTAGATTGTATCTGACTAGTTAGGAACATTGTGTGTGTATAAGTCAACGTGTGCAAAATGAAAAGACTAAAGTTAACTTTAGCTGTTGAAAAAGTTGAAGCTTACGGGGTTAAGCTGAGGTTAGGTTACTAAAGTTAAATCCTTTCATGCTTCAACTTCTACTAGAACGAAAACGGGACAGCTAACGCCACGGAACAGACCAAACGATTTTCTTTTCTATCTTTTTTCAGCCAACGACGAAGAACCTTCGGACAGAATATCCTTTTCGCTTATGTCCCTGACTGACT
The DNA here is from genome assembly GCA_019776505.1 of Tomocerus nigrus. Taxonomy (NCBI): domain Eukaryota; kingdom Metazoa; phylum Arthropoda; class Collembola; order Entomobryomorpha; family Tomoceridae; genus Tomocerus; species Tomocerus nigrus. The sequence continues at coordinate 10,084 of JABASI010000401.1, read as the reverse complement.
GGACTTGACTACCTTTTCCCTTCACTCTCACAATCATCAATGTAGCTACCTACGCTCCACGCCACGCTTTTTCTGTTCCATACTCTGGAGAAAGTGTTTTTGGCTTACTTTCCTTAGTTCCGCTGTGTCCGAACCTTCTCTTGCTTTTCTCCATCACCTTTTCTCTCTATATCCTCCTCTGTCGATATATATTCTCTCGTTTTATATATGCATGTAGAGCAGGGAGGTACAAAAGACATTAGGATTTCGTTATTTCTTGTTTTATTGGTTTTACTCTTGTACAGTTAGGCTTTCCATCGATTTTGCTCTCCTTCCTTTCACTCAATGTTTTATTTCACTTGACTCTTTTACTTATGCACACAAGTTACATTTCCCCTTTAGTCCGCAAATAACTAATAGCAAGGCAGCAGGCACGTTTCCTATTTGTCTCTGTCGTGTCCACTCAACGAGCCTCATTGTCTATTATGACTTATAATCTTTTGCAAACTCTGTTGTTGGCAAAAAACTCGAAAAAATTACTGTCATGGATAAAGTTGTTATAAACAGGAATATTTGTAATAGATTTTCTGCGTGCGTACCCATAACCTATAATCTTCTTTACCGGATATATTCATCATGTAAGTAGAAATACAAGAATATCAAAAAAAATACAATCACATTTCATATTACACTTTTCCTTTCACGGGCAGTTTACACGTTTAAAAATTGTTATTTCATATCATGTATTATTTACATCGACTAGATATCGACAGATTCACGAAAAGCACTTCGTACTCACACTTCTTATTCTACTTAAAGTAATAATTTTTGTTGATGTTATTAGTTTGGATTTTTGATAGCCATATCTAGGCTTTATTGTATTTGATGGACCAATAAAAACTGTAGATACTTTGTCAATTTTTTTAAATGAAATTTAAGGTTTCTAAATGAAAACAAGAAGACAATAGATTTGTTTTTATCCAAGCAGCGTGCCTATGCTTGTGTATGTTTACCACGTGTGCGTTATAAGTGGAGGCGTAAAATTCTTTCCGTTGTAAGTAAAGCGGTGCAGAATTAACTGCAAACAGGAAGATTCTTCTTTTGTTTCTATAAGAGTCCTTTGAGGTTATTTTGATTTAGTTAGTTTAAGGAGAAGGGGGAAGTCAGTGGAGTTTAAGGAAAAAGGGGGGAATGTGTATTTGACATTTGAAGGAGCAGTGTAAGTAAGTGGATTGAATTGTATTGGATATGAGAACGGGAGAATATTCGAATTTGTTCTTGTAGTCTCTCGCTACATTTGTTAAATATATGTATGTAGTATATGCCTATATATAGTAGATGTGTCTATGTATATATAATATAAAGTTTGTTGTGTGCCCTGCATACGTTATAAGTGAAAGGGGGACGGGACGGGCAGGTGACATGCTTTCTCTCTGTGCGTTTCCCTCAAGTGAAAGGAATATTAAAGAAGTTAAGCTCGGTGAAAGTTTTCATGTTGAGCCGAGCTGGGCAAATGTTAGTAGTAATAGTAGCGTGTGCATACATCTAGCTATAATATATCAAAGTACAATGATTTTACAACACGTATGCATGCATGTATGCTTTAGTATTTGAATGCGGGTAACTACATTACGTCTATTATACACTCAAGTCCTCTTTCTGTGTGTGAATTATAATATTTATGTATTATTATTAGGCATAGTGCATTACTGGTATATGTAAAAGTAAAGTAGGTACTATAATATCCTGCATGATATTGGCCACAATGGGCTTGGAGCAAGAACAGGGAGGACGGAAAAAGTTAGTGCATTGTATTTATGTAGAGAAAGTGGAAGGAAAGGGAACTTTTGTTTACATTACTTACATATGCTGACAACAAGGAGGGCCCCCACTATACTAATATCATACAAAATACAAAATTGTTAACAAAAGTTCAAAATTGCAGATATTGCATTAGGGACGAGTAGGAGCGTAGCTAGAGCAGCGTAGTGGCTGTACCTAAGTACACACATGCAGCAATGCTCTTTGAATTGAAAGGAACCTTTTGGGAATTTAGCATTTTACTGTTTCCTTATCGTAGATGCACAGGAGCTGAAGGAATGGAGAACGAAACTCGTTTATAGTAGACTTTAACATTATTGTGTAAAAAGATATGTGTATTATTATGATAAAGTATTTGACGAATTTGCCTAGCAAAAAAGCGGGGAACAATAACGAAAATGAATGAGTTTAGAGTAGATGATATTTTATTAGACAGTGAGTAGAATATTATGAAAAGTCTGCTGTGAAAAGTGTGGATATAGAGTATAGATGGAATGATGGAGATAAAAATTTGTAATTTTTGTAGGAGGATCAGGGGGAACGGTTTACCAACCGGCAGGACCCTTAATAGAGCCTCATAAAACATCCAGTACAAACTCAATGCCGGCTGGAATTCTCCCAGAGTCTGTTAGACTCCCACCAGATCTAAAAGTAACATATCAGACTCACCCGCCCACAAGTTCTGTTCTCACAACGTCTACATCCTCCACATCCAATTCCAAGGCCAGTAACAGTAGCAAACATCATCACCACCACCATCATTCTCATCATCACAGTTCCAGCAAACAGAACTCCAGCACGTCAACCTCTACTTCCGCAATTTCCAATTACAAGTCGACAGAGAAAGCATCTGGAGCCATTCTTCATCAGCCATACAAATCAGCGTCGACGGGAACAGGAACCACCACGTTGCCTCTCACCACTCAACAACCGAATTACGGAGTCAGTTACGCCCCTAGTGGACCCTCCAGTGGCGCCAGTAGCAATGGCAGCAACGGCGGACATTTAATGGCACCCTCAAGCATAAGTAGCTCGGCTGCTGCTGCCGCCGCCGCTCTCTTAAGTCAGCAACACCAACAAAGCACTGGACTCACCATGACCAGCCATCATCACCCTTTGTCCTCCACAGCCGCCTCAGTCGCTGCTGCTGCTGCGGGTGCTACTCCTTCCTCTGGAATGTACTACACTCCAGGATTCGGACCCCATCACTCTCCATTCACTCCCTGTAAATATCCCATCGTTCCACCGGACTCCTATCGGTAAGTACACGTTTTCCTACATCTTGAACATCTTTTTTAGATCGTAATTATCACATCTTGGCTATGGAATTTCGGAAGTGTTCTTCCAGGATTCATTTGCTAGATACACCGGAGCATCTACACTGTAACTGTTCACGTCACTTTTGCAATAAAACTCCGAAATATTAGTAAAATGAACGGTCAGTGTGAATATGCCGCGGGAATCTAGTCAGACAGTTTTCGGTGCTTATAGCAGACAGTTACGCATTTCGCAGTCGAATTCGAGATTCTTCATTTCCTACATCACCACCCCGACATTAATCAGCAAATATAGCTATGCTGTGCTGCGGTACGGCTTTTACCTGTAAAATGTTTTCCATGTCATGCATTTGCGAAATGCATATTGCATTGCATACTATTAGTAGGGCAATAAAAGGATCAAATTGAGATTACATTTTCATATCATATCAAAATAAATCAAGGTAAAAGCAGTAAACAGGGACAAATTATGCAAAAATTGAAAAATTATAGGTGCATGACTTACAGGGAGCCTTCCTTACCACAGTTAAGTGGTTAAAGAATAGGAATTTGTTTTTTTACTAAGATGCAATGCAAGTAATGCAAGCTAAACCGTGAAATGTTCTGCATAGGTACTGTACTGTAGTGTACTACCAGAATGACGACTTTTAAGCATACCAAAACTGACCATTACAATTTACTTAGAATTCATTAAAAGCCAATTGTGCAAATAATATTATCCGTTAGAATTATGGATTACAATAAATAGGTTGATTACCTAAGTTAATCTTTGACAATATTTTCCGTGTTCAATCGCCGTGTGGTATGATAGTTATAATTGGGCATATCAAGCACAGTACAAATACTAATGAATGACTTTATGAGTTTATGGCTGAATAAATGAAAGAATGTAAACGCGTGGTTCATTGGGTATATGATAGGGGTAGAGGTTATGCATAGTTATTATGTGATGTGGTGATTTGGTAGGAATGAAGATGTTTATGGAGATATTTTTTCCATTTGAGAGAATGTGTCTCATAAAGATGTCAGCTGTCAAGTGTAGTTGAAATTTATATTAATCTTTGGGTTTGGATTTTCAGAGCTCATTCACCGTATCCAAATTCCTATTTGTATGCTCCAACAACTCCTCAGCCATCTCCTCAGAGCTACTTCATGACCCCATTCTATACACCACCGATGACACCGACAGCAGCTCCTGTCTTAGGTGCGAGTCAGCCAAGGCCATTGTTATCATCTCATCCTCATTCTTCTTCAGCTGCTGCTGCGGCGGCGGCCGCCGCTTATTACCAAACAGGCCCACCTCCCAGTGCTCATCATCCCAGCAACTACTTTGTGACGTCTCCTCCACTCCAGTCTCATCATTCCATACAGCCAACACCAGCACCAGGTTGGTCAGTATTTGCCTACATTGCTTATATGCATGCTATTTACTTGCCATTGCCACACTACCTACAAAATACGCCACTTCCCCATTAACTATTCACCACACGATCACATTTGCAATACCGTACGTAGATTTCCTATAGGATCTTCTTTTTAGGCATATATCTGGGGATACCTTGCTTTTCTATATAATTTAAACTATCTGATATTAGGGGAATTATGTACTTCACTTCTGTCTGACTCTACGCTTTAAAGTCGTGTCACCGGTTGTCTACCAAAACTGGTTCTCTCTCTCTCTCTCCTTACTTTACCTAGTACTTGCCTTCGAGTTTGTCATTTCGTGTCACGTCATAAAAACATTGAGATTCTCTATGAACCTTTGCATCCCGTAATCCCTTAGTGCATTCCAAATCCTACATTTATTAGACTCAGGAATCGAGCAATCACTATCATTGTTTTTTAGTTACCCACTTTTTCTCATTCTCTGAACAACTAATGAACTTGGCACAGGAAACATGGATATATTATGTCTTTGTTTTTATTTTTTTCCCTTTAGTTTTTAATGGAAATTTATACAAGCACACATTTTCTTTGTATTTCTATACATCTATACACTATACGTGTGATGAATATCATCATCAACTCTGAACTAGAATTTTTGATTCACAGAAATTCTTACTGTTCAGTGTGTTCAGTCTGATGATGAGATTATTTTGCTGGGTTGAAAAAAGATGCGACTTTTGGGAATAACAGGGTTAACATATTTTCTTATTGAAAGCACGTAGATAATGACAATGACTACAATACAAATTCTGACAGGAGATACCCTTTTTGTTTTCCTTTTTTGCTAGCTTCTAATGATTTTTCAACAAAGGTACAGGTGATGAAAATGATAATTTATTCTTTAGAACATGTTTTCTTTCACGGGAATTCTTAAAATTGCACTTTTTCTTACTAGTTGAGGAATATTTGTTTGATATTTGAAAAAATTAGGTAAATTTTGGGAATATGGTGGTTTTCTCAAGGGGTTTATGTATTCTTTTGTTGAAAGCACGTAGATAGATGTTCAGAATGCAGGTTCGTGGGAAGGGGTACTGATTTTGTGACATTTTAGGGGCTTCCTTTTAGTGTGGTAGTGGGTAAGGAAGTAAATTCAGCTCTTAGGCAACCCTGGTTGGATTTTTTGTTCTATTTGCAGGACATGCTGGGCTTTTTCGTCCCAATCAGTCATCCCAGCCAGCATGCCCATGCCCTATGGAATCTTGTCCGCCGAACAGCATCAACAGTACCAACAGCAACAACAACAAGCTGCTGCTGCCGCAATCTGTTTCCAGCGCTTCGCTTCCGGCTCCGGAAGCGGGTGCTAAACAGCCACTCGCCTACGTGTCCACTGCCACCTCTGCCAGTGTTCGTAAGGACGCATCTCATCCTCCCATCTGTACTACCCCAGCTGTAGCAGCGGATCCGCCAAAAACCATTCAACTCGGACCGAACAGTACGGGGATCGATGTGGCCCAAGCCAAACAACTGGAAAGTGCTAAAACATTTACAGAACAATATTCTCTTCCTGACGATATCACGATTACTCCGATCTTAGTCTCGAATTCAAATGTGAGTCAGCTCCTCAACTCCCCGTCGATCACTTTGTCGACTGCAGTCCCGAAAAAGAATTCCAAGAACGACATCGTGAACAACTCTTCATTTTCTGTTGCTCAAAAACAACGGGACATTGTTCATGTGATCGATCCTCGAAGTGGACAAACGACAACCATTGCTAAGCACATCAGCAACAATAATTTGGTTGTGAGCAATATGAATTCGTCGATTCCTGGAAGGACTACCACTGTGCCTAGCCATGTGACGAGCGTAAGGCCAAATAATGCTTTGCATGTTGGGAAACTGAACCCGGATTTGGATGTGATAGTTATCGGTGCAGGGAGAAAACCGGAAAATCTTAGTCCTTACAATATGAGCACTAATTGTGTTGCTCCCAACACTAATAGTACTAATAAAAATAATAGGAAGATCAGCAATGTTACCAATTTAAATTCCTCGAATACGAACGCTAAAGCCAATAAAAAGAGTAAGCAAGCAGCAGTTGTTGGGAGAAGGGTCGCCCTCGCTGACAATGACAATAATCGTCCTGTAAAGTTGACTGCTAACGCGAAACGAAACGCAATTTTGCCTTTCCCGCCGACAGGGAGCAATAATTTACACGGAACTGCTATGAACTTGGTTCAGCCACTCCCCCCGCAAATCACTGTGTCCAGTGCGACAAATAATTTCCTGGCCAGTAGTAATAAAATCGTAGTGAATAACAATTACAATAACCAAATTCAAAATTTAAGTTTAAAAAATAATCCCGCGATGAATACAATGAAAAAGTCTGAAAACGCAATGAAGAGTAATAAGCGAATTAGTTTAAATGAATGTATCGACGGGCTGCAGAGAAAGAAGATGAGGATCCTGGAGAGTGCAGGGAAGGTGCTGAACCAAAACGGAAGTGATTTTTCAACGTTTCAATCCTCGTTTCTCACTAGTACACCTAATAATAAAGGAGTTGTTAATGTCAACAAACCGAAAACGATCACAAGTACAGCTGCCCGGGTACGTGACCTGGATCTGGACTTGAATCTGAGTAGTACCTTTATTAAATCTAGTGATGCTGTAGCTGCTGCTAGCGCTTTGGTTCTGAATCCTTATCCTTCGTCAAGAGCAATTGCTCCAACCTTTTCATTGTCCCCTCTTAAAAATGGGTTGTTAAAGAAAGGTCGATTCGGACAGAGTGCCCAACTGAAAAAGAAATCTCCTAATAAAATGAAGCGGAAAAGGATCTCGGGTGATGAAAAGATAAGTACGAGGAGTAGCACAGCAAATGCGAAAATCAGAACGAGATTAAGTTCTAAATCCAAAGTTCCTAAAGATTTACTGTCGAGTGATGAGCAGCAGGGACGGAGTCGCAGTCGACTGTTGCGGAAAAGACTAACGCTCGGCGGTGGCGGGAGTGGGAGACAGAGCGAAAGTGATAGCAGTGCCAGCAGAAGTAATTCTGCTGTCCGATTGAAAATCAGCGGCGGGACGAATGGGAAATTGACGAAAGACATCCCCGGGAGTAACAAAGAGAAGCCAAAGAATTTCTACTATTACGAACACGTTAATACTCCGACGTCTGCCAATGGCAGTGGTGGTAGCAGTGGCAATAGAAGTCGAAATGTGATCTTGAAAGTACCACGAATCACAGGTGGACGAACGGCCAGTCCTATCCCCAGTGGAAGTGCTCAGGCCAACTATCAATACAATCTGATGAACATGGAGAGATCAAGGGCGGACAGCCCGCATCTTAACTCCAATAAACCTGCTGAGAAACCAAAGATAGCCCTGGGATGGGTACCGGATAGTGCTTATGTTGGATATGGCCCGTTTGGACAAGGGCATCGCATTGGAGCCGGGAATCTGATGGCGAGTACTAGCAGTAGTGCTACAACAGCAACTAGTAATCCCGGTCCTAGTGCCAGTGTCAGTGATGGAGAAACTTCGGGATGCAGTGGGAACTCTGGAGCTGGACCGTCGCAGGGAATTAGCAGATATGCTACGCAGAGCTATGGCACTATCCCTATTAGTGCCATGAAGAAAAGGGCCATTGTCAAACCACTGAGTCCTACTACTCTTGTCAATGGCGCCTTGCAATCCATGCTTTTGGCCCGCAGACAACTCAAGTGGTCCAATGGATGGACTTTCGAGGGAGAACCTTATGAAGCCAAAGTGTACCTTAAGGTAAACCTCTACATTTTTGTCAAAATTAAAGAATTTTTTGTAAAATAGGTATTTCAAAAGATTTCAAAAAAATCCTTTCAATTTGCTGCCAATATTTAGAATTTTCATATTTTCAAAGTAAATATTGAAGATATAAGTTGCAAAGCAAAAATGTTTATATATATTTGAGAATCTCGTGAGATTTCTACGTATAGACAATGAAAAATCAGTCCTGGAAAATGACATTGACTATTATATTATATCTGTATATTGAGACATGATAATAATGACACAATAAATTTATGACAATTCGATGGGTGACAAGACAAGTGACAATTTTTCTAGAAATAATTTGTCTTTTGTCTTACAGGCTATTCGTGAGTAATCCTAAAGATTAGAAGAAAATTCTTAAAAAGTAAAAGTTCCAATATTTGCAGATTTGTCATGTCATTTTTGGATGCCCTTTTTTGAAAAACAGTTCAAAGTTAATTTGATCAATTATTGCTATTGCTAGATTTTAACACGTAACTTTTGGGCAGAGATAAATAAGATAAAGTCGAAATAGAAAGTTGAGCTAGAATGTTGTGTAAATTGTTGTGGTTTTCGGTAAATGTCAAAGGATTAAAAGAAAATCCTTAAAATGTCCATAAAGATAAAGAGTACATTATGTTTTGTAGGGTGTTTGTTGTTTGAGAGGGAATGTTGAGTTAAAGGGAGAATGGGAATGACTGTATGTTTTGTTTGATTTGTTTCAGAATGATGATCAGCACGTAGTGCGAATCTGCTATCCTGCTATGCGGCACGATGGTGGTGATGTCATTCAAGCTAGAGACTGCGTTCTTCTTAAATCCGGTCCCAGGAAAACTGATTTGCCGTTTGTTGCTAAAGTGGCTGCCCTTTGGGAGAATCCTTTAGATGGAGAAATGATGTTTTCTCTCTTATGGTAAATACTTTGTAAACACTTAGAAAACTGGCTTGGACAGATCATTGATTGAGAACTTGTTTTAAAAGCAGCTACTAAATAATTAATAACTTTCTTTTGTATTTGTAGGTATTACCGACCCGAACACACAGACATGGGCCGAACTAAAGAGGATATGTCTAATGAGATTTTTGCATCTAAGCATCGAGACTGTAACTCCGTGGCCACGATTGAAGATCGGTGCTATGTTCTTACTTTTAATGAGTATTGTCGGTAAGTGCATAATCTTTATCTTTCTACTACGAAAAAAGTGATGATTACTTTTTATTTAATGTCCTTGAGTGTTAATGTTGATTAATTTGTTGTTCCAGGTATAAAAAGAGATTAAAACAATTGGAAGAAGGGATTCCAAATATTCCTGTTGTACCTCTAACGAATTCTTCCATGGTAAACATAAATTCAGCAGCTGATATCGCGGTCGCAGTTTGGAATGGGATTGCTAATGAAACCAACAAAGCTCCAGCTCCAACCCCAAACAAAGTTTCCCCTGAAGTTGTATTCTTCTGCAGAAAAGTCTACGATTACAGACAGAAGCGAATGTTGAAGAATCCATCATAGCATTTCACCAATCACGAACACGATCATGCATCTCTTGTAATGATAAAGACGCTAGCGAATAATGTTAATCTTATTTAACGTGCGATTCAATCAACAGAGTTCCTACAGAACTCAATCCTTACTAAAATAAATCGTATTTCTTTCATTTCAATCTTATTACAGTTACGTAGGCATACATAAAAATAGTTCTATAGTTTCTGTTTTTAAATGTTGAAGTTGTATATTATGATTATTATGGTACAGCTAGGTCCAGTATTTACGTATACAGTTTATAAATGCTAGACGTTAATTGTAAACGAATAAGTTGTTACATTTTTCACAGTCTACAGAT
>JABASI010000400.1:0-40330 GCA_019776505.1 Tomocerus nigrus | reverse complement strand
CTTGTCATTCTTGTATGAATGTTAGTGAAACCTCATATGGAGGCAATGTAAATACCCTGATGGGAATTTGCCTGACTAATAATAATAATAATAATAATAACCAAAGGTTGAATGAATTCCTATTTACAGGTTTTTTACGTACCTATATTTATATTTTGACGAGAGATTGGATGTTTTTGAAACGTAAACACCACGGTTGTATCTGATCTTTTACGGTCTGTGTTTAGAACGTGGTTAATTTAAATGGTTTTAGGTATGGGCATATTAGATTACACACATGCCTAAACAGGTTTGTATCATCAGTACCAAAGGCCCTAAAGGAATTTATTATTCCTACCTTTTTGGCTATAATTGCGGAGAGCCATAGCCGCCCGCTTGGAAAATAATGAGAAGTGAATAGGTGGTGCGTAGTTAATGTTGGTGGATGTAGTGATTGGGCAATAGTATATAGTCCCTATACTGTGTCTATAAATAGCTAGAAGAGTCTAGGCTGCATATATCACTGACTGAGTGCGATGCCTGTAAACTAATATTGGGGAAATGTTTGAACGAAAGCCAAGGGAAACTGAGTAATGCCCGGTGGTTGGGCTGGAGAGAGAGGCGAGGGGCTATAAAGAAAAGCAAATGAAGAGTGGATAGTGAGCGTAAAGAGAACAATTGAGGAGCTAGAGGAGAAAGGAAAGTGAACTGAAGAAAGCCATTTGACTCCAATCTCTTCTATTCACAACTTTCACCCATTAGCATCTCACAGCTCTCTTCTGTTTCAATCCCCCTCTTTTTCCTCCGTACATTGCATTCTTTTGCTAATCGTATCAAATTATCCCTTTGACACACAAATAGAAGACAGATCTACGAGACACAGAACACTAATACTACACAAATGAAATGCTAACTAACTCAGCCTGGCCAAAAAACTCTAATGGATTTAGATACGAAGATATTCGTCCACCTATTTAGTATAGTCATAGTCTCCTGCCATTCTCTTTCTCTTCAGCCAGAGCTACGTATCAACGTATCTCTTAAGCGCTAATGCAAATACATTGAGCGTCAGATATTGTATTCATCTCTCTACTTAATAGTGCACAACCAAGTCATTTGATACTATCTGATCACTTCCCTTTTCCTCCCTTTTGTCCTTATGATCTGTGTAAAATAAAGATAAAACAAACCTTTTCTTCCTACAATCATCTACTCATCCCTAACTACATAGCAGGCAAACTACAAATATTAGTAGTTAATATAAATCTGAAGAACTGAAAGATAATGTCGTACTATCAATTGCCAAGAATTCTATATAATATCCTGCCATTCTATTAACATCCACTAGAATAAAAAGTTTCTCCTTTCTCCACTTACGATTATTACTGGAAATGAAATGAAGACCATTTGGTGACACTCGAGAATAATAGATATAGGCACCACTGAAATGAATATTTTGCCAAGCACAAGTCTTAATGGCCTAACTCCACTTTCCCACTGTAAATACTGTCACGTTATAATGCTAATATTTAGCACAAACATCCAGCCATCACATTTTCCTTATGATCATTTATCACAACCTCTCCGACTTGTAATTACTAAACCTCTCCGGCGTAAATAGAAACAAATAATTTCCTATTTCCTACATGCAATTTCCTTTTCTTGCTAGTTATAAAGTTAAATGAAAAATAAATAGACACTTTAATTAACTATTCCATCTCTATCACTTCTTATAGAATAAACCATTTCTTCACCGATAAAATTCAGTCTTTTAAAATTTAATTAATAATGGGTGTGAGTACATTTGAAAGCCATAATTTCAAAAATGAAGTTTTTTACTTTGTTGTCATAAAGTACGGTACTATATGCATTTTGATCCTTACGATATAATAATCAAAGTAAATGGACGCAGCTTGTAACCATGGAGAAGTGGGAGAAGGTAACCCCGTCCTGGAGTTTGGAAATTAAAATTTCCAAACTCCTGGACTCCCATCTAACTTTTTTCCCACTTTTAACGCTTGGGAGATAACTGAAAGTCAGAGTTGTACTGCTCATGCAGATTGGCAACAAGATCGTCATTTATGTTGCCAGTGGAAAAAAGTGAAATTTTAATTTCCAAACTCCTTCTAGCATTTCTCGATGGCTGCATTTTCTATAATTTCTCAGAAGAAATCAAAGTTTTTTTGCTTTTCAATCCTTTAAAAATTTGCAGGAATTTTCAAAATGTCTGAAATTAAGAGTCCCGATTTTGTGCATACCGTTCGATAGTTTTAATATTATAGGGATTCTTAGAGCACGTATAGCAGAGTATACATTTACACGAAAGAAGTAGCAAATATTTTCAAAATGAGTAGAATTCCATTGAAAATAATTAAGGTGATAACTGGGAGGTTAATGGAAATGAAGTTTGAGGAGCTAGGTATGAAATTTCAGAGTAAGTAGAATGCTCAGCTAAGCTATCATCACGGATTTAGATCTAGTTTATTAGGAGTTAGGAGGGGATTTCTGTATCACTGTCAAGGGTGTAGAAGAACAAAAGTATTTTGTGTTATCTATCTGCGTATTTATGCCGTGTTGAGTGGGATGGAAAGTGATCTAGCGATGAGGTGATGATACAGACATAAGGACGAAGCATTATCTCGTGACACTGCCTGTGTATGTCTATCGCCGGCTCGTCGGTTGAAGTGAAGCAGCGATAATGAGGACGGAGGTGCACGGGAGTCGACTGCAGAGATTTTGCAAGGAAAGTGGTTGAGAGGGATGCTCAAAGAGTTTCTTCTTCCTTTGGTCTCCTGTATGTCATTATTATAATTGCTGAGCTTAACCATTAAGGAACTCCCAGACTTTGAAATATGACTGACATTACGTAGTTTTGGATGGGAGTCTGAGAGTTAAGCGACTCTTGCACTTTCACAAAACTTTCTCAATGCCACGCTTTCTCTCGCAGTATGCCATCCGAGCTATTCCCTTGTCGCATCTCCCTTTCTCTCCCATTCCGAAGGAAACCAAAGGAGATTCAGCTCATCATTCCGAGGAAAATGCAGTATTAGTCCAAATGAAATAGAGATGACACAGCCAATCTCTAGACTCCTTAACCTGCCATACAAATACGCAGCGCCCAATTATTCCCCCCTTTTTTGTTTTACATCACTAGCAAAACTTGGGCCATTCTGATGGCGACCTCAACAATTGGCTTCCATTACACAGATCCAGACGAATTAACTATTATGACACAGCTTTCCGAGGCACAACGAACAATAACTAGACGCTCCCTCCCCATTAATTTTAAAGACCATGAACACTCTCTCTTCGCCTTTTTAGAAGTAGCTACACATCCATTTAAAATTCAACGGAGCAGATTAGTAAATTTTAGCGCATCTCTACTACACTAGGATATCATGATATCAAATAGCTTCTGTTTCAACATTTATTATTTGTTGTTGCAACATGTAGCATAGTTAATATTGAACATGATGACATTTCCTTTGTCACTGGATACTTTCAAAATTTAAAACATTTTACTACTTACCAGAGTTTAAAATATTTTGAAATAAACAAACTTTATAAGCACAAAAAATATTAAGTGACTTCGATAAGATGTCCAAGAATATTAAAAAACATAAATCTAAAAAGTCAAATGAGCTACTAGTATTTAGACACATAATAATTCAGCTTTCCTCACCAAATGTATTTATACACACACAGATTTATAATTATGCCGTCATCACTATCGTCGTAGTGTCCATAAAACATTGTACAGGGTCGATAAAAACAAATTATCCCCCTTTCCAGCCCACATAAAATTCCGTTAGTCAGATTTATTTGAATAGCATGCCAATACAATTTTTGAGAATATTAATTGCACAATCGAGGAAAAGTAAATATTAAAAAATGTAAAAAAAACTTAAAATTTTGATGTTTTGGATCCTGGAGAAATCCGCCGGAAAGATTCATTTCACGGATTTTTCCAGCCTAAAAAACATTCTTTTTAAATGATCTTTATATAGGGAGTCTATCATAGAATCTCAATTCCGAGAATATAGATTTTTTTTACTTTACTGACTTTTTTCGAAATTTTTCTCCATTAAAATACACGTGACTAAAGCCTAAAAATTTTAAGAAAATTCATAAATAAGATTATATATTCGTTTAAAAATATTCACTTCAAAATTGAATTTATTGTGTGCAGGAAATATCCGACAGATTTTACCAAAATTCCTGTATTTTTTTTTAAATAATCGATCCTTTTCTGTCAATATTCTGCGATGTTACTAGGCTTATAAGTTGTGTTTTATTTACAAGCTCAAACAAATATAAACGACTGTTCTGTAGTAGCTACCCTTTGGGGTGTGTGAGGCGGATCATCTGTTTTTGACGACCCTTTATACATACTAGTCTGTTCCTCCATTTACAGGAGTACGGGAAAAGTATTTACTTGAGTTTTGTATGGTTGAGATTCCAATTTTAGATAGAAAGAGCAGAGGATACGTTCATACGTGGTTGACAGATAGACGAAAATTAGATGAAAGAGATACTAGGTGACAGCAAATGGAATTTCGTGAAAAACATTTGTAGATAGAATTCGCAAAGTCGCATTATTTTGGAGAATGATAGAGCATCTCATGATTCGCATGACATGAGGTGTTAATATGTTCTGTGATTCTTATTATGAAGAGTTGGATAGGAATCTAGGAATTGCGATAACGGAAACAAAACGGCACAGACAGACATCAGGTACTAGCTATAAGTAGGTACCATACTCACATAATAATGTTTCTGTGCATAGACAACAGATAATTTAGGAAACACATCTATGGAGTAGGTACATATACAAAGTACAACGCACACGAGAAATCTAAACATAGACATAGTGTTAGTTAAATTGAAAATGAGAGCGAGAGAGAAAGTTAAAGAGGATTATGAGGAGACGAGCTATGTATAGCAGACGAGACAGACATAGAAGAATCATAAAAAGTCGGAAAAAGAAGAAGAGAGATGAATGTGACCTGGTGGAGAAAAGTGAATTATTAGTTAGGAAGAATAATTATGGAGAAACGATGGAAAAGAGAGCGAGCGATGATGTGGAGATGAAACTATTATTGAGAAGATTAGATTTAGGATACAACAAAGGTCATTGGAATCATCACGTAATTATAATCCAGATATGTAGTGAATGAGAGAAATCAGGTAGAGAATATTTCACGGATAGATCAAGGTGAGTCATAATTAATTAATCATAAGATTGACGAGATATTTGATAATGTTGTCACCTGGTAGCGTTGTGGACAGCAGCGGGCTGGACAGCAAAGCTGGAGGAGAGCCGCTTGGCTTGCAACGGATGCGTGGGGAGATGGTGGTGGGGACGGACTGCCGGGTCGTTTTGGCTGTCCATTGTAAGGAACGTCCATCTCAACAAATTCTCTATCCTGTGGAACAAAGGGCTATTAGTGAACATTTGGAGGAGAGCTGAGAATATAAATAGATAATGATGTAGCAGTATTCATAATAAGGCTAATTGAGTTTTAAGCAATATATTGATATTTTCTATAGTAGCATGCATTGTGCACTGACGGGAGTGCTATAGCTATAGGTATATACCTATATTAACACGAACATTTCTATTTGGGGTTGATTGACTAGATGGTCAGTCCTTCAGCAGTAAGTAGCAGACTAAAGCTTCACACCCTGCGAAATATTCCGTTGGCTTTTTTACAATTTAATCCAATGACCATGTACATAATATTTATATTTCAGTATAGGCATCTATTTAGTATATATTTTATCATTTAGAAAAAATAAAATTATAACGGTTAGTTGGCATGTGGAAAACGGGCTCTCTTTCATTACATCCAATCAAATCATTTTAATTAAATCCATTTATAGTGGTAGTTCAGTCATTTTGTTAATTCAGACTTGCACATAAAAATTGTATGCACTGATTAGTTTCATTATGTTAGAGTTTGGGGGATTTATCAAAGATTTCATATCCATTTTTCTTCTCATTAGACACACAGTGTGGACTGATTAGTGAATTATCTGTTTTAGTTGTGAATTGGCAAGTTTTATCAAGTGCTTGGTTAACTCACACTCAAGCACCTCTCACTCATCTCAAAAATACAGAAAGATTTACGGAAACACTGCTGTGGGCATGCTGTTCCAGACCTGTCAGCCTATTCATGCAGCTAAAACTTTTCTCTTTGATATTCTCCTACAGATAACTCAATCTCATCTCATTTAACTTTCCGAGTCCTCTACTCCCCTCCACTCTGGCAAATGAGATCTACTAAAAATACTCATTCACCTACACCAAAAGTGGATAATGTCCTATATTTATTTGTGAATATTGTTTCAACACAGTTATTAACTATTTGTTGCACATATTTTATAGATGGGGTTAAAATTGATAAGACTCACAGGTATTGCTAATGATATGTCGTTCTGCACAACCTTTGATTTCTTCATGAAAATCTTGCACAATTCTATCAAAAGTTGTGTAAATTGTGAGATTTATTTCTATATTATCAATGGGAATTTGTTAAGTAGGTCCCTGTGGAGAAAATAAATGTTTTTGCAGAAATGGGATGACTAGAAGTGTGACTTAATAGAGCGTGCATTTAATGTCAATGTAGAAAATAATTTCTGTTCTATATTAAAGGGCTATAATAATATTCTTGTGTTGAACTTAGAGTTTGTGAAGAATCAAATAGGAAATGGTGGGGCATGCTCTATTAATGTATCTAAGTATCTGGGTTTATAAAAAATGCTTTGTTTGCTAAAGCGGTATTTTGTTGCTATAAAGTAAGTAGCAAGTCTTAAGTAAGCAAAGTTTGAGGTGTTTCTTTGGAAGTGAAATGAATGAACGGGCGAGTGGCTGTAGATATCTCTAAGAATGAATCCCATTGTTAACGAGTGAATGAAAGTTTGATATTTTCAATTCTATTTAGTTGGTGTTTAGGAAGGGAGTTGGAAAGTTTCTCAGTTTTATTGTGCATCTGAAGAGAGTACGCATAAATAATAGATAAAAGTGTTTCTCAAATGCAAAGTAAGTAAGTATATCAAAGAGAGTCTTCATTTCCCTATGTCCTATTATTTATGGAATTAGTTGGCAACTGTTTATTTCACTTTGCCTACTTGTATTTATGTGGATGGGAAACGAAAGTGTTTTTGTTGATTTTCTTCCGCTATATAAATTACGTAGTAGAATGTATTTGGGGGAATATAATTTTCAGAGATAAATTCATGTACTATTCATCTGTCATTGTTTTTAATCGAAAAGTTACTGCGACACTATGACACAATAAATAATAGAACATTTTTCCATATGGCACGCATTTGACTCTCTTTAAAAATAAAAAAATATGGTTGTAGTAGGATCCTGTTTATTAGGGTCGTATAGTAAAATAATAGAGAGCTAATTCCCTGCATTAGTACATAAAAAAGATAACTGGGTTTTGACGAGGATTTTCCTCATGATTTAAGCCAGTACTTAAGTATTGAAGAGAAAAAGAAACCAAATGTTGATTTTCACAAGACATTACGAAGAGGAGTTTGAGAATGGAGTGGGGAATGCCCTATATAATATATCAATAGTATATATAGTAATATATAGCGCTATAGTTAGTATATATAGTTGGAGTAGATCTAGAGTGAGTATTGCTCCTTGTTGGAGCAATTTGTTAGGTGGACGCACACAAGGACTAGACTGGCCACACTACAAAAGGGTAAATAACTCTAGGTAAATAAAGGATGATAAGAAGAGAAAGAATGTTTGTGGAAAGAGTGAGAGAGAGAGAGAGAGAGAGGGTATGGCGGGAGTCTATTACATACATAAGTGGAACCAACTGAACAGATGAGAGTGCAAGCGGAGAAAGATTTGCGCAGTATACATACAAAGTATATTTGCAGTATGTATTCAACGTGTAAGTAGTAGAGAACAGAATGTAAATACAAATGGGAGAGTCCGGATAGTAGAAAAGTTACAGTAATAAAGTGTGCTGGTGAAAATAGTAAAGTGAGTGGATGAATTGTTAAGAGAAGAGTGCTTTGCTAGAACTTACGGTGGTTTTTTCCAGACAACGTAGAAGATGGTGATGCTGCAACTCGAAGATATCCTCCTCTTTACCATCGTCAATATCCAGCCCTGACTCTTGGGCTGCCAGTCTCGCCTCTACCGCTTTTTTCTTGCTAACAAACGCCGCCCCAGACGATGCCTTCGCAATTCGTATCCTCGCCAGCCGGGCTTTCTGTATATGCACATCATAATACACCGCCATCATCAACACTGGACCAAATCCACTTTCTCTGGCCACCGACAACAAAGATCACTTTATTCTTTATGCCCCTATCATCCATTCCTACTTACATTAGCCGCAACGCATCCCGTACCGTACGTAATGCCATCAGTGCACTAGTAGGCCTTGCCTTGCCCTCGCCTCCTTTTACTTACAGCACGCACACAACGACATCATCTCATCAAATCTAATCTATCTCTTTACTTACACAAAAACCTTTTCCACTTTACCCTCCTCGCCTCTTTAATATTTCAAATTAATCTACAATCACTCGACAGACTCCTCATTACTTTATAAAACTCACGTCATCCCCTAACACAAACCTCGTAATTCACCTTCTACTAAAGTCAACTTGAAAAGGTTTAAGTACGTACATTATATACCTACTCCTAGAGATACACTTTCGTAATATATCATACACTAAACATAAACTTACGTTTCTCCCAATTAGAATAAACAAAATTTAGAACAAAAATAATGTCACCTATTTTGACATGGCTACTTTGATTCTCTATGCTGTTTGCGCAGTATTTTTTACTATAATTGCAATGTTACCGGCTGTAAATGATGAAAATCATGAATCTGTAAATGCTTGCAAATGAGATGCAATGACTTTGTAGCTAATGGTTCTTAAATTCTAATTTTTACCTTTAAAAATGTTAAATGACCTTAAAAAAGCTCGGATTTAAAAGATGCTAGAGGATGACATCGTGGTGGGCATTGATGATTGAATGATTGTGATGATACGGACCGTGGATTTTTATTTATGATGAGGATGGTGACTAATATCCATGTATGTATGTTCTTAGATTCTAGAGAAAGGAAAAATGTAAACAAAACTTGCCTTTTGCGCTTTTCTCTTGTCTGCACGTTGGTTCTGGTGATAAATTCGACTAAAATTGGAAACTATAACTGGAACTGGAAGAGCAATGACGAGCACTCCGCTGAGAGAGCACACACCTCCAACTATCTTTCCAGCTATCGTCTTGGGTACCATATCTCCATACCTGAAGAAAGCAAACATTAACATCGTCATGAATGTAATTATTGTTATTTGAATAGACTGACATTATTTATTAGTTACAAGGGACCCATAAATATTCGGCTTCCGTGAATAAATTGACATTAAAAATCCACAAAGGTATTATTATGTGTAGAAAATGCTGTCGTCTCATCCAATACTCCGATTTTGGCTAATATCTTATAACTATTATATAAATGTGCAACAACTCAATTTAGCTACTACATATTTACATCATATGCAAGTAGCAGTATTGAGCGATAAAATATTTTCCTAGTCCCCAAAGGTAAACTTGTAAATGGTCCGAGCATATTAAATTCCACAAGACAAATTATTTAGAGAGTTTTGCCGGATTTTTATTTTGGAATTGCTTCAATTAGCATAATTAATTCTCTACTAGCGTTTCCAGTACAAAACTTAGTAGATTAACACTCGTTTTAAGACAAATTATTTAGAGAGTTTTGCCGGATTTTTATTTTGGAATTGCTTCAATTAGCATAATTAATTCTCTACTAGCGTTTCCAGTACAAAACTTAGTATATTAACACTCGTTTAGAGCTGGCTTGGAACTTTCTAGTTTACATGCAAAGCATCCTCAATTTTTCTCCTCCGGCCCGTCGTAACTGCACGTTTTACAACCGCATCTGTCTTTAACAACTTTTAGCAAGGGCTAGAAATAATTTTTCCAGATAGAAGACTATAATTATATTTTAATTATCCCTCCTGCTATGTTAGCAAAATCTTAACTATTAAATTCCCTCCTACAAAAACTTTCCTTCAATCCTCAATGCTAAATTACACACTCACAACTTAAAGATTGAATAGCATAAGATTTCAGAGCATTTTATATAATTAAACCCGCATGAAAACTTTTACGTTTCTAATTATTCAGCTACGTTAATAGAGAAATCCTAGCTAAATATTTTCTAAAAATGTTTTCACAGGCAAAAAAGAAAAATCCGCTTAAAAGCAGTAATAAAATTTTAAAGCTACTTTATAAGCTCAGAACATTTATTTCTGTAACATTAATTTCCCCTGTTATTAATTTTACAACTTTTTTAGCATATATAGCAAAAGTTAATTGGATATGATAAGTTTTATTGCAAACTCTTGTAAGCAGAAAATGAAATTCTTTAAAAAGTCTTTTTCCTTTTTCCGTACCTATATAACTGCAGAATTTAGTTGACGATTGTATGTAGAATTAAATGGTGAGTGATAAATAGTTTCTAATTTAGCAGAGAGGGATTTGAGATGAAAACAAGGTGATATTTGGAAAACAAAGTAATTAGATTTGGCTAGAATAACAATAACAAAGAGCTGGATGGGTGGCAGAGAGAGTTGCCGTTGTTGACTAATGGTATTAAGTAACAGTGTATCGTTTGTATGCAGCTCTGGTTGTATTGAATAATGGTGCATAGAAAAGGGGAGAGAGAAAGAGACAGAGAGACAGAGAAAGAGCGAGGGAGTAGGTATATTTCGTAGAAAATAGAGCAATAAAATAAAACGAGGAGAGTAGATAAAGGTAGTAGTTTTAATTAAATTGGAGTGAAAGTGTGGAGTGAAAGGGTTTGGAGGGAGGTAGGGCAAAAGAAATGAAAAGAATCATTAAAATGGGAAGAAAGGGAGTTGGGCCGAGTGTGGACAATCAGTTTCCCTTGTTCTTGTCAGTTCATGGATGTTTATGCCCGGGTAGTTAAAATTTGCTTTACTGGCAATCAGTTAGTTTAGCTAAGGAGTACGAGGAGTGAGTGAGTGAGTGAGTGAGGAGAAAGTGCGTTGCGTAGATAGGTAAGCAGTAAAGTAAGTGATAGGATTAGAAAGTTGAAGACAAATATGTAGACGTGAATGGAGGCTGAAGGAAATTATTGGATTGGCTGTGGATGTCGATGGCCGACTGCTTCTTCCTGCACATCAGCTTCCTCCGTCCATTGCTTTCTCCGCCCGGCATGCCTAATTATTATTCCAATGTCTTCCACCCTGCTTAATGCTTTTAAACTCTTCTTCTGATGGAGGAGAAAGTTTCTTTCCTTCCTCCGTACCTTCACTCCGCTCAACTCAAGAATTGTTTTCATGTCAGACATTGATTTTCACTTGTTCCTCTCATCATCCACTCCGATTCCCTCACTCCATCCACTTTCTCCTTCCATGCACCTCCAAATGGCATGAGAAGAGGCCTGTATAGCTACCAACCTACCTACACGATTAAAATATTCTATCTACCTACCTACGTATTATTAAAAAGTCGTCAACAGAATTTCCCAACTCCACTCTTAAAATACACAGCCTTAAAAATCATATTATGGTCCTAGGATTATCTGCTGCATGGAATAAAATAAGTCGCCGGCCGGGGAGAGTGTAGCCCTATAGCCTTGTGTACATATGCAGATGGATAGGAAGGGATGATAATAATATTAGAGTGAGATAATAATAGAGATAGGTAGGTGGTTGGTGGAGGGAGCTGAGGACAGGAAACGCATAATAATAATAAAAGACCTGCTTCCCTTCCTTTCCTCTTATGTTGTTTGCCAGAGTGCTTAGCCCAACTTCACATCTTCCAACTTTTTTCCAACTTACTCATTCCACTTCGGTTCAGGTACTTATTTAACACTGCATCTTTCCACCAACCAACTAACCAACTCTCATACTCTCATCTCAGTTCTATTCTCAGCCAACAAACACACGAGGCAAACCATGGAGCAGCCACCACCATCCATGCATCCATCCTCCCAGCAGCAGCATAGCAGCTCCAACCAACTCTTCTTCCTCCTCTTATTTAACTAACAACGTCTACTCTACCCAAAACATTATTTGCTATTCAGAGCATGCGATTACTGTCTATATAACCGTTTAGTTGATTTCATATGTATTTTTCCACTTTAGTTTCCTTCATTCCTTCCTTCCTACACTCTACAATTACACCATTCATTCCTCAACCTCTTAAAATATTATCCCCCTAATTTAACCTTAGCATTCACAGCCAAACGCATTGCACTCCCAACCTATTCCCCTGCCATTATTTCACTCACTACTTTCACTCCACGTCCCCGTCAAATCTTCAAAACAATTGTGTCACTCTTGTAAAAACTCTCATCTATCTAAACAATTTACTTCCATACTTATAGCCATTCACTCCAACAATTAAGAATAATAGGAACTTATTTCTATTTAATTTCTTGTACAGTTACCTATTATCACTACAATTTAAATTAGTAGTGTATTTAAATTAATAATTTTAGTGTTTTTTAGGAAACCCAACACTGAAAGGTGCAAAGGGATATTTTCGGGATAGTTAAGGAATTAGCATTTTATTTACCTTATTAACCATAGCATAATAAGATTAGTTTGCTTTTATCTTTTGTATAATTAGTAATTCTGTTGCTGTTTAATTAGCTACTTAAAGAGATGACAGAAATAAATAATTGAGAGGAGAAGTAATGGAGGATATATTGGCTTGAAATACTTTGATGCTCGACAAGGGCACTTAGAATTTAAATTAGATGTGGATGAGGAAACAATTATATCTTTGATGTTCCGCTTTGAATGATCAACTTTCATCTTTGAAGATGAAGTTTTCGTCAAGGGTGCTTTGATGTTTGATGTGCCATATAAGATGATTGATATAAGTTGATGAAATTGGACGTTGATGACCCTAATCGCAGCCATCATGAATTGCAGTGAAGGGTTTTTTAATTAAGATGAGGTGGAAAACGATGAGATTTTGACACGGAGAAGTTGATGTGAGGTGTGCAATAGAGACGGGCGTGTTGGGACTAAATGAAAGAGTGTAGTCGGCTACATTTATGATGTAAAACAAAGTGAGTAGGGAGTGGAAGTGTGGAAGTGAAGAGAGCGAGGTTAGTGAGCATCAGACTCAATCTCATGTAACAACGTCACGTCTTTGATTTAGGAAAGAAAGGGATTTGGGCAAGTGTTTCATCTACAAATATTAGATTCTTGGTAAGTGGCTTTGATCAATATTACGTTTGATAGGTACGTGACTTTGGATTGCCTCATGGCAGTGAGTGTCTGTGCAACTCACACACTACATACTGAAAATTGAACTGAAATGAAAGGTTGAGGATGCACTTAGTTGCCTGTCACTATTCTCTATAGAGAGAGATGGAGAGAGAGGAGGCGAGGCTATGCTTAGCTTTGTTTCATTTCTGCAACTCTGCGTATTAGAGGAGATGCGATTCCGCAGCATTTCTCTCCTTGTGCTTCACTTCCCTCTATCTACCTCTGGAGCAGAAATAAATGAACTCATCGTCAACAGGATAACAAAAGGCTTTTGCCAATGAATGCAATGAATTTCCAATAGAGAAAGGACACTGTGGGCATTAATGAAATAGGAACGTCCATTATGTAGCTACTATTAGTAGACATGTACGTACAGGATCTGTGGCATAATAATAATAGTTGCGATTGCAGTGCAGTGCAATGTTGGCCACCTACTACTAGGTACTAACTAATACCTATAGCCACCTATCATTATGTCCTGTATTAATTAGAGTTGAAAGAACAGATCAACTTTTTGCTACAACTTTCTCCGCCCTCCCCCATTTCTACAGACAGTGTGAATAGAAAGTCTGATGCAATTATTTTGATTATTAGTGTACGGGATGCTAAAGCCCTGCTCTAGATCTAACACAGCACAGCAGCATGCTAAAGATCAATAAAACATTGCTTTGTATTCATTTGAACGGGATAAAAAGAGACAGAAGCTATGGCTGGGAGCTCTGAATGAATCTATTCAGCTAAAAACATGTGATATCAAATGAACGGTAAAGAGAAGGAAAAGGCAACATTATATCTCCTTCATGCACAGCACATAATAATCTATTCAAGATTCATAGAAAATTCATTTGCATATTCTCAAAATATCAAATACTTGGCAAAAGTCATGCATATGAAATAATGTGAACCTAGGTAGGTACCTATAAAATATTTGCTTACATGATCTCAAACGGAAGTTGACGTTAAAGCCTGTCGAATGCTTTTCATAGATCCAAACAGTGCGTTGCCTGCTCAGATTTCTAAAAATATAATCCGCGGTTAGAGAGTGGAAAAATATAGTGGATTGGCCTAGTAGGGAGATTTGTGTTGCGGTAAGTGACGTTTGAGTGTGGCCCAGCTTGTGACAAGATAGCACAACAGAATCCAGTAAAATGGCTCGTTTGGTTTTTGTCTTGTCTCGTCTATTTCCTTGGACGCTCCTTGCTTTCATGCATACGAAGCAAGGAAGAGGCCACATCACTCCCCCTCCTCTCTCTCTCTCTCTCTCTCTCTGCTGTCTATAGATGTGGGCTATCTTTGCGGGAATGATAGGAGATATGGGATCCGTAGCCGCAAACCAACAATCACACATCACTGCCCACACTTACAAATCAGAAATCCCGTTTTCCCTTCCTTCCCTTAGCTCACTTAGCATAGGAGGACAGTAATAGCTGAAGAAGGAACACGTCATAGTCATAGCAGCACTTTAAGCCACCAAGAGACAGTCGAGCTAATAGCAGAGGAAGAGACTGAACTGATGTTTCTACTTAAGTACCCACATAACATAACGGAGTATATAGGCAGAGAGAGATAGTAAATGTATAGAGACGGAGGCCTACTATGAAATCCAGTCAGAGACTCAGACTCAACTTTCCCTTCGGTTCAAGTGCACGAGTGAATGAGGAATGCTTAGTCGTTAGTGCCAATTCTTCCATATTTTCTCATCCATCTGTACTAAAGTCCGTAGACAGTTCCCACTGTAGTTCACATATCTGGCTGGATGTGGAGTGAGAGAAAGAGGACTCCTCAACTTCACTCCACTCACCAAAGAAACAAATGGAGAAAGCTCTCCATTTGCGCTTGATTTCTCGTATTCATCTTAATCCGTTCTATCTGAACCTCTCTCTCTCTCTCTGGCTAGACATCTACTTTCTCTATTTAATATTGCGCCTTCTCACTCTGCTCTATCACATCCCATCAGAAAGGATCTTATCACAAACTGCTCTCTCTCTCTCTCTCTCTCCTTATGCCCCACCGGACGGACGAGTGCGAGGGCATACTACGACTTCACACATTCTAAGTATACACAGATCCTTTCAAACGATCATATATGAGTAATTCTTTCACTCAAAACTAAGTCGGGAAAATGTTCGGCAATAGAAATTCCAATTTCTCCCCTTATTTTTCTACAATAACGTATCGATGGAAAAAGTTAAATTTCATTTCATTGTGTTTTCAAGTGGCTGTAAGGAGGTAGGCCATGAGCTCACGTTTATTGGAGCAATGCTAGTAAGTACATCATCATAAGTAAGTACCTATCTCTTTCCCCTCAGTCTCCTCTTCTAATGTTATCATAGGTAATGTAATGTACACAATGATTTTATTCAAAAGCTATCATCCTCCTTATTGTCCTCAACCATTTGCTTTCTTTTCATCCAACAGTTGGCAAACTACTTCAATATGGAGCTAGGAGTTCTTCCTTTTAATATGACAACATGTGACTGTTCTGTTCTGTTATGATGGGTGTGGGGGAAGTCAACTGGAGAAAATTCCTCTTGATCGATGCTCAAATCGTAGATAAGTTACAAAGTGCACTAGTGCGACAGACAACAAAAATCATTATTGTCCTCAGCAAAAACATGGAGCAGAAATGAGAGCAAACGTATGCAANTGCACTAGTGCGACAGACAACAAAAATCATTATTGTCCTCAGCAAAAACATGGAGCAGAAATGAGAGCAAACGTATGCAACTACTTTTCCTCATAAACATCTATCGAAATTTCTGATGCGCATGATATTACTTATACAGACATTATAATTATTATCATAGAAACACTATCCATCTGTAGCTATACCCTAGCTATGTGTTACTTTTGTATTTTGAATCTCCAATATTACTCATCTATTTTACACAATGTTTTTATTTTTGCAGCATTAATGTACCTTATGTCAATTTTAATTGTGTCCTGGAAAAAATAAATGGAAATTCAAAGAATAATGAGATGTATGTTTTGAAGTCCTTTCAGAATTAATTTCTGTATGGTTGAGTGGAATAATAATATTTTTCAGAGATGTAAAAGGTAAAAAGGATGGAAACGTGACACTGGTAAATTAATAAAAGGCTTCACGGATTGTGAAAACATTTAGGACCATTAATTTTGGGAAGTGTTGTTGGATTTATACCTTGAGGCAATAAACGTGACAATCAAATGAAGATTGGTGGTAAAGTCGAAAAGCAGATAAGGTACGTTTGAATATATTGCAGGCTATATAATAGTGAGGGGAGTGAAAGTGGTATGGCTAAAAGCATAATAGGGAGGATGTTTGGTGGGAAGGAATAAAATTGGGAATGAAACAGCATGGAATGAAAGGAGATAGTTGTTGGAGTTGCTATATGGGGCGAGTGGGGAAAGCGATGGCTGCAATGAGATAGAAAGTGAGAAAGCATATGAGGATCGGATGTGAAAAGCGACATTAGGCAATGTAGTGCAATAAAAAGATTCATAATTTATTGTGAGCATGAAACGTAGGAAGAGATTTGTAGAGGCTGTAGTCGAGACACTTTCACCGAACCAAAGACAGAAGCCTCTCTCTCTCTCTCCGACTAATGTCAGTTGGAGAAAGTAGATATTCGTTCTGTTCCATTCCACTCACATAGCTGTGACTGGGACTAGAGTGGAAAGAGATGCTCATTTTAGCAGAATAGTGGCAATAGAGGGCTAGATGTAAGCTGAGGAATGAGTGCCACGTACATGCATAAATTTCAGCTACACATGTACGAAACAAAGTAGCACATGCATGCTTATGGTTATGAAATCAGCTAACGCTCGCTTGATTTGAATTCCCACTTCCGTGTGTCTCTCCAGGATCTGGCTGCCTGCACCCGTTGGCGGGTATTAACTGTTAAGTATGCACTATGCACCTACAACCGACCCAGCGAGCAACACAGCAGCATAGATGACTTCCATTTCCATTCAACAGACTTTCCCTTTCCTTCCCTTGCTGTCTCTGCTACCTCAGCAGTAGCAGCCTCTCGATTTACTAGCGTGTCACAGCACAGCACAGTAGACGCCAACCAACCAACTGCCAGCCATCCCACCAACCAAAGCGATATTAACAACAAGATGTGTAAAATAACATTAAATGTCTACGCGACATGTTCAATGCACCTGAATGCCAATTCTACCCAGTCGCAACTATAAACGCCCTAAGCTCATACTTATACCTACCCGTCGTCTTCCGCTTTCACATCTTCTCTAAATTATACCTACCCACCTCTGCCAATCCCACTCTCCCACTTATACCAACTAATTAAATGCACTTTCCAATTTAAGACTTTGCTTTGTGCACTTCTTGCTTCAAGGGAAACTCCACATCCACATCCCCTCACTTCTTAATCCCAAATTCCTGCACTCTCAATGACTATGCAAAAGCATCTTAGCAATATTATAATATCTGCTAATTACATACCTAGGTAGGTATTATTTTATAGCCTCTTAATGCCCGTATGTGCACTACAATACACACTTCCTAAATTCTAATCCTCTTCACAAATTCCTACTTTTACAAGAGTCGCAAATATTATTTCCATGCTTTAAGGATTACCTTTTATGCTTTTCTACGTAATTGCACAATTCCTCTGACTTGGATATTTAGTGCCATTGGAATTCTATTTACCCTGGAGGCTATTTACCGTGGATCTTCAAAATTGCTGGCTGTCCTCCCGACCTTAATACGAAACAACCGGCTTTATTTTGACCACTATAGTCCTTCCAACACCAATTGACACTATTTTCAACGGGGCTTCTATCAATATTATCATTTAATTTATTGGTGGAACGTTAATTCGGATTTTAAAGTAATATTAAATCATAGTTTCAGATGATTTTACAACACGTGCATGTATTGTAGATTCTTATAAAAGTTCTAAGTATGAAACTTATTACTGACCTACAGCGTAGTAAAAGTGCATGTTGTTACTTTACATTGACGTAGGTAATTCATTTTTAATTATGTTTTCAGTTCTAGTCTATGTAGTACGGAATAACGGAGCATAAGCATGGCGAGTAGTTTAACAAAATAATTATTTGTACTTGACTATCTTATGCCAACAACATTAAAAGTTGGTAGGAAATAATTCACTTGTGTTTGGACAGCATTCATTATTAGACTATTGTCTGTAGCAAAAGTTTTTGTTTTGTTTTAAGCGCTGGTTTGAGTATCGGAGAGGGAGTTTTTTTGTTTTTGGACAAGTCTAAGAAACTAATGTGGGCTATTAGTGGACGTAGTGAGAAAATGGTTTGGCTGCCTCCTGGAATTAGGTGGGAGATTTGTAGTTTCTGGCAATGATATATCTGTAATAAGTATATCTTGCTTTCGGGATCCCCATAAAATAGCGACGCTAAGAGGATAACCCAAAAGAACAGTTTTTCTTTTCCTCTCATTCTTCCCGTGTAACTCAGAACTTTCAGTTTAAGTTTATCGTAGTTAGCACACGCTCTATTCTTATCCCTTGCTGGACTTGCTTCTTCATAGACAACCCTCTTCCTTCGATAAACACATAGCGAGCTATTTAGCCTAACATTTCTCCATGATTTTTATGCCACACTTCCGCTTCATACTACGCTAACTAGAACAGGAGCTAGCTAGCGAGACGACGAACCTTTGGCTTGTAATACGTGAGAACGTGCAGTACGTCTTCGTCTTGACAGAGCTGCAGATTATGTATGAGTATTCAGTTGAGGTTGAGACGCGCAGTCCACAAAATGTCTACAGAACAGACATGCAATGTGTACGATTCAGTCAGTTTTAGCTTCCTGTGAATTACTATCTACGGCTACAGCTAACCTGTACAATAACAGCGTAACATAATATAACACAAAAGAGTAACGATATACAGTGAGGCTTAAATAAAACACCCCACGCCACTTTCAACAGAAACACATAATTGAACTTTTCGTTTTTCTCTCATAAAATATTTCCAGGCATTTCCAACGACATGAAATGCAAAACTTTCAATTAAAAAATTGTCAAATATTTTCACCTCAAAAAATTTCCCCCATTTTCTCTTCTATGTCAATGTTCACACATTTTCTTTCTAGTTTTAATCCCAATTTTTCTCAATTTTTCATTAGCGGTTGGTGAAAGTCAAGTGAAAGCATGCATGACACACGAAAGTATGTGTACAATGAGAGGTTAGATATTATTCAACGCTCGCTGTGTGTATGGTTACAACTACAGGGCGTGTGCAAATAAAGTGTAGGTACTGGTAGTGTAGAGTAATAAGGAGAGTACAGATGTTGGATGGATATTGGTGGAGATAATAAGAAGGTTTGTAGGAGTCCTATTGCCACTTAGGCCCTAATGTATGCATGCAGAGCAGCGGTATGCATGCATCAGCCTAATGTAGTTGTGTATGTGTAGCCTGTATAGAGAATAGAGAGATAGATGGGATGATGCATTGTTTGGGGCAGAGAAAGGGCCTATTTTTGACTTATATGGGCTACGTACATTTAGATTACATTTTCTTGTCTCGTTCAGAAAGCAAAGTCTTCAGAGAGAGAGAGAGAGAAAAGGGAAAGGAGAGAATGAGGGAAGGGAGAGAAAGGAAACGGGAAAGCTGAAGTCGACCTTGCCATAATGCGTCGTTCTTTCCTCCTTGGACTTGTTTAGATTATGGTTATGCCATTTCGTATTATATGTTATTCCACTCTATTCACACATCCAACCTTTTCTACATAACATAACTACATAACCTATTAGGTTGGGCCACTCTCCCCTGCTAGTGCCTGCCTCGTCCACCTATCCACCTACAGATCTGAAACAATAACCGTTGAAAGGATTACATGTCATTTTTCTCCCTTTTCCTACCATTCTATACTCTTCCGATCTACTTCACTTTTTACTTTACTAGGACTCCCAGATTTATAGGCTTTAGCCTGCCTGCCACAACTAGCATAGTATAGCCCACGTGTATATACAGTCGTAGTTTTTATCTTTCCGAACATCACGAGGTTTTATGCTCCGCCTTTTCCATAGTACAAGTTGTATTGTATAAGGTTATGTACATGCACGTACATACTATGGCAAAGGCGGAGCATAAAACCTCGTGATGTTCGGAAAGATAAAAACTCGACTGTAGCTACTTCCACGCCAAATAAAACCTATCAGTATGTACCATTGAGCAATTGCTATCTCCCTAGCCAACAAGTACACTACATTCTAAACTCCACTAAATTATGACTTTATGACTATCTTAATAATATATCTACGTTCTCAATGTAAATTATCCATATAAAGAAATAATGTCCTCGGATGGAGACCATAGCCAAATCTTATCTTCTATTATTACATTGCATGGTTGCATACAATACATATGACACAATATACATAAATACGTTATGCCATTCCAGCCTACACGTAACCTATTTGACTTACATATATATAACATAATAACATAACCTAGTCATTCCTTTACTTTTACATTGTCAAATCCAAAATTCTCCTTCCAACAAATATTTTCAGAATGAGACCCTAAAACGCAAACAACTAATTCCTTTGTGCATGAAATAACATTTTAGAGTATATTTCATATTTTTAAGATAAAAACTCCAATGCATTTTTCTTAAATACAAAAATCTGGAAAAGTATAATTTAAAAAGACAATAGTGACACAATTTATATATAGGTATTGTACAGGCATCATTATGTTTTAGCACACACATGAAATGCTCACAGTTTGGCCCATTATATTTATATACAATTTTATTTATTTTTGCGCAAACACATTCCCTGCATTTACAAAAAATTTACAATGTCTGCAGTACACATTGTGAAAGTCTTGCCTGAAGAAGTAAAAATTGCACCACTTTTCATTCTCGCAAACTTGGGTGACTATGTTGCAGAAGAAAAAAAACTATTCACGACGACCCATGGTATTCCACAGTATAACGTTGGGACTAGTGACAACATTTGAAAAATAACATCAATAACGCCTTTGCATTAAGTGTTATTTCTTCATTAACTCGAAATTCAGTCCAGGTCACCAAGGACCGACATTTACAAATAATAATTGTATTCGTAAATTGTAACTTTTGGATTAAAAAATGTTTAGAATTTGGCATCAGTTGACTTTGGACGGACTGGAATGCAGAATGGAAACAAGACAGGGCATAGTTGATAACAGAAAATAAATTCTGTGAATTTGAGTATCTCGTGCACAAAATATGTTCCTTTCAACACCTCCTATCCATTTTGTACTTTACAACACACGACATGATGTGTACGCATACATTTATGAATTGTAATACCTACTTTAGCGAGCTCTCAAGTCGAGTCGAGTCGCAGCTAGGGTTGCATATTGTCAGCCTAAAGGCAATTTCATCCATGTGCAATGGACAAAATGGATGAAATTGGTAAATAAGTAGGTACCCAGTAGGAAATGCTAATTTCTGCTCAATAAATGTTTTTCAGAGGCAATACACAGCATAGCCCTAATTTCTTTCAATATTAATGTTTACTAAATTCAATTTTATTTTCCTGTTCCAGTTTCTTTAGATGTACATGTCAGTGTCTGGGTCGTTGAAACTGAGCATTTGCTGAGCAAATAAGTACTGGTCATTTGTTTTTACTTTACTCTTTCGGTGCTCATTCAAAATGATAAACATTGGTCATTTTAAAATAAAATTTAATCTAAAAGTATAGCAAAAGCATATAAACCAATACAAAGACAAAATTAAGGTGGATGAAACCAATTTTGCCCAAACCATCCACTTATTTCGTCCACTGCAACCCTGAAGTAAGCGTAAGGTGAAAAATGTCATGTCGTGACTGCCTAGTAGAGTTAACTAGGAGCTACATGCAATTTGTGTGTGTGCACGAGACAAATGAAGTCATCTTTTATACCCTTTCTAATCCATATACTCGAAGAAGTACATTGGAGAACATGAAACATTTATAGTCGTTGAAAAGAATGACGAGAACACAATAGAGTAACTGACTGTGCTAACTTGCATTTCTAGAGTTCAAAGAAGAGCCTTTCTATTAAGTGCCTTTAAGATGTGTATAAAGCGAATGTCATAATAAGCACTTTTCATTGTCAATCCTTGCGTTTTTTCTAACTAGTAAATAAAACGGGATAGCGAATGGAACTCATCTGTCGCACAATGATTGAAAACCCACCACTATACTATTTCCAGGCTTCCTTGTTACACTAACGTAAAAATAAACAAATATCAAAACTAGTAGCAACACAAATAAATTATCATAATGGTACTTCTTCCTTGTGTATTCCAATTTCCGACTCCCAGCACTAGAATTTGGTAATCGAGAAATGCAAAGCAGATGCACAGCGTATACTGAATTGAACTGTTGTGGATAGTTAAAAAAACATTTTGTTATCTCTCTTTAAAATGACAAAAAAAAAATTTGTATTAAATGTTTGCCACGGTGTTCCTTAATTATTATTTTGATTGTATACATAGTTTTGTAATGGGGCGTAATTAATATAGAGTGTTCAAGTGTTTTGGGAGATCTTCACTTTTAGCGGACTGCCAGTCAAGTTAATTCCTATTTGTGATTTCGTTTGAAATTTAGAATTAGCCACATCTTGATGTGCATGAAAGGACATATCCCATAATTGCATTGCTCAATCGGAACAGTAATTGAGTTAAGATTTGTTTCGACTTCTAATTAGGCGTCAGTTGTATTAATTCATAAATAGAAGGTTGTTTCAGAATTTAATTGTGCTTATGGGCAGATTGTCAGATGTCTGTAATCTGTGTTGATTATATAATAATATGCCTTTGGAGGAAATCAGGGCTGCATTATAGTAGACGATTAATAATCACTGTCAAACTTGTCAGAGTTAGTAGAAATAGCTGGAAAAGAAGGATTTCACCTGTATCCTTAATAATATATTATTATAGTAGGTGGTAGTTGTACAGATATATATCGGCAAGTTATGCATATTAGTTTGGCAGAGAGAACATGCAGACTCATTCATTAAGTGCAAAACGCAAAGAAGTCTTTTGTTAGCTGGTGAAGTGAATGACGTGACCGAGCTGAAAGAAAGAACCGTTTACTAAGTAAAAATAGATTTTCCACTTTTCCATACCAATCAGTTAGCAAATATTTAGCTATTAGTATACAGGAAAATGCTTTCACCCTAATAATATTTATTCCTTAATCCATCACTCTAAATCCAGAATTATCTGTTTAGACTGATGTATCACAATTCCCTAGCTAATAATAGCCACCCACAATGAACAGAAGGAGCAGTCTGTTCTGCTACATTTAAACTGGCTTCAGGCCCTAATTGCCTACCTAAGTATAACATGTTTACATAAACCAAACATGCTGCGATACTCACTAGACAAAACGTGCATTATAAATGCCTTCAATATTGCGAGAAACGGGCTTTACTGCAACATTGCTAATAATAGCATTTATTCCTAATAGTAATTCACCTGTCATTCAATATATAGTACAGTTAATTCTTAACATTTTTGCAACAAACCAATGTAAATATAATAATATGTGCACTTCCTAATGCATTAAAGCATTAGGTACATCTGTTCATAGAAATCAAGTATCCTATAGATTTTTTAGAACGGTTGTCAGTCATAGTAGATTACGTGTCGAATAGCCACATACGGTATAATTTCTTAATTTCATTTATTTAGTCCTCTGTGCTGATCCACATATCTTTAGTTTCCATATAGCCTCCATTTGCCAGTGACATTAACTTTCTTTTAAATGTCCCATTTGCATATCATAAACTACAATATATCTTTATATGTTTAGATATAACGCCTAATATTGATACAAATTCAATATTTAATAAATAAAAATTTAACTTCTCCTTTAGAAATGGTTCCCCATGGGGAAACTTGAGGTCAGAGGTGGTTTTCTCAATAAAGGCTCACAAAACTAGTATAGTTCCCCCGAGAAACTAAATCGGGGGATACGCTATATTATTATATTATTACAGTTCTAACAAAGCTATGTTTCCATTACTGGGTTTATTGAATGAGCCGAGTTATCTATAGGTTCGGTTGGTCTGTTTAAAAAAGTGATTGTCTTGATAACGACAATCTACTGTCATTTGTTTTGGTAGTAAATAGACAGGTAGGTACTAATGTGTGCTATGCACCGAAAGCATTATCGTTGTTTGATAAACTTAATACCTAGCACTACCACAAAATAAAACGGTCGTCATTTTATTTGGGATGACTCGATTGCTTTGTTCCGTTCATCACGTCAGAATCCATAAGCTGACTATAAAAAAGCAGTCACTCTCTCTCTCGTATAAGGTGGTTCAGAGAGTTCCTATATATTCTGTTTAAATATATAATAATATATGCGTGGCTAGATATATATTGGATGGCGGGAATAAA
The DNA here is from genome assembly GCA_019776505.1 of Tomocerus nigrus. NCBI lineage: Eukaryota > Metazoa > Arthropoda > Collembola > Entomobryomorpha > Tomoceridae > Tomocerus > Tomocerus nigrus. The sequence continues at coordinate 15,649 of JABASI010000400.1, read as the reverse complement.
GACTGTATCGATTGGCCCTCTTCTCGGCTGCTTGGTGTTATCGCTTTGACGCGACATGGGAGCTTTTGCCGATTGACACTTTTTTACAATCGCTAAAATATCTTATTTGAAAAAAAAGAAAGGTGGGAAGGGTTGCCGTTCCTTTATTCATCCATTCACTCACTCACTCAGACAGATACGTATACATATATATTATAGAATATCTACACATAATATGCATTCATTCATTCAGACATCATCCGTAAGTGTAGAGATTTAAGTACAAGTCTATTCTATGTAGGCCAGAACTGTTTAGCAATAATGAATGTGTGATGCCCATGCTCTTGTGCTCACACGTGAGAAGTGAGTCACAAGCTATTCACTTTTAACTCTTTCTTCTGTTCGTTGTAGCAAAAGAAACATGACAGAGTATTGAATACAATCAGAGCGGAATCTGACTTCAGTGTGTGTGTGTGACTGAGAGAGAGTGGGTGAATTAAAATAGAATGCCCTTTTATTTCCTTTCTCAGCCTAACAGACAAGACAACTGACTTTCTTTCTCCTTAGGCAGTGGCACATGTGGCTGTCTTCTATATCTGCGTGTGTGTCTCAGGCAGGAGAAAAGGTCAACTGCCATGCCATGCCAATCCGGCGAACACATAAAAAGAGATAAGATTCCTCTTAGCCTTGATTGAAGGATTATTATAAATTTGACAATAGGAAGTGAGGCAAGGACATAATATATGTACATATAATTCATTGTGTGTCTCCTGTTAGTATTTATGATGGACGTTGATCTATAATCTATTCATGCACATAAATAGGATACAGCGAACTGAATAGACACGCAGTTCTAAAAATAGAATCTTTCCAGTGTAACTGTATAAAAGGTAGATAATGATAGTAAACAAGGCAGGAATAAGCATTTTAGCTTCTTCCTTATCTCTCAGATAGATAAAAAACCTTTTTTAGACACAATGAAATCTATGTGCTCTGCATATCTCGCTATATTTTACATTCTCTTTTATCAACACTGAAATTTTAATGGTTTTGGCTCCTCTTTTTACGAGTAACAGCATTAAATTTATGTAGTTACCCACAGAAAAGGGTGGCCACTTCTCTGCCTATAAAATTTCCACAAATCTTTTTATTGGAATATTATGCGAAATAAAAGTGTGTGATATATAGATGTAGAATCCTATTAGGTAAAATTAAGTGCTAAGGTAATCGAAGAAAGATAGAGAGAAGACGGGGCAACGCGTAAGAGAAAGCAATAGAAACTATGAATTATTGGTGAAGTGTAAATCTGTGGAGTAACTTTAGCTGGAACGGGGATTTCAAGACATGATAGAAGAAAGTTAAATGGGGAGCCAGAGGGCAAAGTCTAATTTTCATAAGAAACAAAGTTGGCGTAATAAAGTGAGGGGAGTATTTTTGGCGTGAATCCGGAGAAGAGTGTTGTGCGTGTCTGTGTGTGTGGATGTTGCGATGACTTCTCTTGCACTGCTCGGGGGCAGGAGACAAGAGATCAAATAGCAAAAGCGAAGAAGGGACGTTAACCGTCGTTGATGGTCAGACATAGAGAGAGAGCCAGGGAATGTGGCGGGTAGTATATAGCGGGTAGCGGCAAGTAAAGTATGGGGACAGAAGAGTGGGGCTAGCAGCTTTCGAAGACACCCGAGCCAAGAGAAAGGACGAGAGTGACTATTTAAGTGGAGATATATTGGAGCTGTAGAAAACAGTTCTGTGTGGCTGGCAACCTTAGAAAAGGCCATAATTTGAGTTGAATGAATTTATTTATGTATGGTAAAGAAGCAATAGATGTTCGTATATCTCTATTTGACTGGGGATCGAGTAGGTGGATCCCACAGAGGGACATATATCAAAAGGCAATATCCAACTATAAGTGCAATCTGCCCGCATCGTCCCCAGCCAGCCAGGCAGCCAGCAACTGATGTCGAAGGAAGGAACGGAGGCCAAGACAAGGTTAGCAGCACAAAGTCTGTAGCGACATGGCTCCACATACTCCACGCATCTCCTCCACTCAACCAGACCAAGACAACTTACACAGAGTCATTCTCCGAGCACTGCCGGCCTGCCTATCCCTTGGCCTGGGGAGCCACATTGCCAGAGAAAGCCAAAGCAACTAAACTAAACCGAACTAAAGTTCACTTTCTCTGATGCACACAGAAGTCGGCGGCGGATGCCATCCTGCCTGCCTGCCTGCCTGACTAATACTCCACCAACAATACTTTTCCAAACAGATATTTTATTACATCCACACAGCGAATTGCATAAAACTCTCTCTCTCTCTCTCTCTCTCTGATATGCACGCCGTATTTTACATGCCAGCCTTAAACAAAACGAACGTCCGCACCCAGAACACAATCTAACAAACACATAACTAGCTACACTTTCTCAAAAAACTTTCCCCTCTCCACATATTGGATATTTGATACATGCACTACTTACAAATAAATACTATTTTTCACTACCGACCTCCCGACTCTCCCTCCCTCCACCAATCCATACAGCCCCATACATACATATTCCCTACAAATATAATAACACCACTTTCCATCCAACAAAACTCAAAATACACTTTTCCCAACCTCTAGGACATTTGAAACAACTCTACCTTGTTAGCATCGTTTAACTGCTTTCTCTTTTTGCTTTTTGGTAGATGGTTAGGTACCTGTTTGCAATGACTGACATTTATTGTCAGTGTGTTCAGTGGTAAATGATTATTAGACAGAACGTTGCTATTATATTATTAGAGATTATGATTTACTTATAAGTATTATTTTATTATACATTAGGATTCTGTAAGGTTAGGCAGACTATTTGCTCAAATAATAAGAAAGAGACAGATTTTCTGCATTCCCAGAGGCAAGGGATAAGGTTTTCTAGAACATGATGTTTTCTCCTGTAGCCTAATAAATAGGTTGAGGGAGCAAGAGAATTGGCTTTAATCCCTTTCTCATTAATACAATTAAAATGTTGTGTTGGAGGGGAGTGGAGCGATGTGACGGGGAGGACGTCGGAGTCGGACGTAGCTCTATTTTCAATTTCTTAAATCAAACCTCGTCATATTATCATTTCGTGTGCTCATCAAAGAAACAGACTTATCCCATCGATTATTTAACCTCAATCCTGTGCTTTCTGTCTCTTTAGCTCATTTTCGATCAGTCGCCTCTACTCCTTCCTACATTTCTGTCGCAAACTCACATAAAAGCTAAGTGTGGCATCTGCTATACTGAGACAGGATATCATACATACTATTACAGCGTGGTGTGTGTGATGTGAGTATAGAGAGTCAGAGTCGGAGTCAGAGAGCTATCTGCCCGTATAGAGACATTTATATGTGCCGTCATGGTTTTCCTCTTTGCTTTATCAGATATTGTCAGTCAAGTAGTCAAGTCTCCTGCGGCAAAGCTTATTATATGTACATAGGTCATCCTATAGGGTATTTAGCGAGGAATAACCAAATAGGAGACACGTAATATTTATATTGCACATCCTATCGCTATATATACTATACGTACTACTTATATCTACCTAACTATCTCTTTTCTCAAATACATATAATCAGTAATCAGGTTACTCTTGCCGTCCTACATTTTCTTTCTGCCTCTCCTACCTACTTCCCTCCCTGTATGCAACTACAAACTACAATTCCCTTTTAGTATTCCCATCTTTCTTATTCAACACCAATCAAGAAGTTTAAAAAATAAACTTGCTTTTCAATCCCATTTCACAGCACTTTCATTTCCTTTCCTTTGCATCCTTAGCTTCAATCACTCACTAAGTTGCACAGGAATTCTCTCAATTTCCTCCATCTACCCAAAGACACTTCCGATGATCTTAAGTCTGCATTTAATTAATTACAGTACAATCTCATTCTATAATGCCTTCATATCTCTTTGCTTCGTCTTTCTTTCCTTTATCATCACGGATATGGGAAATTAACGAAAATTACAGTCACATTACTTAACAATAGTGCAATTTTTGTTTAACTAAATAAAAAGGAAATATTAGGACTACAGATGATTTGTCTGTGTCAGCAGGAAGGTAATTAGTTTTGTATTTGCCATCCTTTTATTAAATGCAAGGGAACGTGTAAAGTTTACATTCCTAAAGCAATTAACTGTTGAAATATTTTGTAGGGAAGATGTTGGATTTAAGAGTGCCGTCATAGAAGCTGGAACAGTAGGAGAAGTAATTACAAGAGAAAATGTGGGAAAAAGTTGTACATACAAGAAAAAGTGACCAATTGGGTTACTGAAGCTCAATCTTTTTAAGTTGAAGTAGAACGACATAATTACTGATGGTGGATCCCCAGGAAGCAGAGCAATGAAAAGAGGAAAAAAGGCCAAGACTGTATCTCACTTGAGAAAAAGTTGCTGAGTCAACGCAATTTGGGCTCGAGTTAATGCAATGTAACTTTTCTTTAGCTACAGATGTATAGTATGCTTAGCCGTACAAGTTAATGTGAAAGGAAGCTACATGCCATACTCGATTTTTTCATGCTATTTATTTCTGATGTAGGCAGCCGTCCAAAGCTTCTACGCTAAACTATTCTTTCATTTCCATTAAAATGTGGAAAGATACAACTAAAATAAGAGAATGAGCTAAAATTGAATACAAGTAGCAAAAAGAGAGGAGTCGTGAAAGAATTGTAAAATATATTGCTCTGACGAAGGAGAAAGTTTCAGATTATATGGACTAGTGAACAAGTGAATTCTTTGGCAATGCTAAAGTTCTACTCTTATTAGTAACCATTAGAGCAGCATGGCCGCATTGATTTGGCAACCTTCTACTAACTCCTTTAACCAACAATAACCCAATTAATACTTCCAATCCGTCCATACGAAAGGAAATTTTGACCAAAAATCAACCTCCTAATTTTCCACCATTTCCTTGACGACTCAGCTAAATGGAATCCAAGCCAATTTTCCCTCTTTCAAAATATTAGGCATCTGTTTAACCCCTGAAATGACAAAAAGCGAGCAGTACTGTGACGATTTATTATTTCTTAAATGACCCAATGTAATAATATTCCATATACTAAAATCAATTAATAAAAAATGATAAGGAAATACTCATGAGATTTAAAAAAAAATCCTGGCACTGTTACTACTGAATCTCTAAGAAGAAATTACTTTTGAGTTTAGTCTGATGCTTGCCAGAAAATAGGAAAAAACTCGATAGTATTTACACTGACGTTGTATTTTAGATGTGGTTTAGAAATTATATGGATGCATTTTGAAGTTGTAGTATCTGTATAGCGGGAAATCATTGAATGGGAGAGAGGAAGAAGAAGGAGCTATACGGTTAAGACAGACAAAGATACAGGAAAGGTCTATGTTCATATTATTGAAGTGTGAGTTTATGGAATTGAATAGGCTTTCACTTAGAAAGACTCTTGTGAATAGAAAAGATTGATAGGGTGAGATTGAGAAAGAAAATAAGAAAGTAGTCGGAACACAAAGAAAGAAGAAAGAGTTGAGTTGAGACTTGAGAAGTAGACAAGAGTCAGACTATGACTAAAGAAGTTGGAAATGGAAAAAGTAATGTGAGGCTCATATCGGGCACATTGGTCAAAGTTAGCCGAACCTAAAGGAAATAAATGAAACGAAATAAAATGGGAGTGAATCTTATCTTAATCTAACCATTGGAAGGGCTATGATGTATTAACTCCCACCCATTCGACTCCCATTCATTCCCGCTCCTAATATTCTTGATAAATGAAATGAACAAAACAGAAAAGGGGATAATGGTGGACAACTTAAGTGTAACTCTTTAATGTAAGTGAAAGCGGAAAGATCAGGGGGGATTATTAACGCTAGAATTTATTTCAAGGATGTTTATCCAATGTTATTATTATTATTGGCATAGAAAACAATTTGATCGTTGTAAAATAACAAAAAAAATAATAGTTTCTTATTATTTATGATAAATGTCAGTTGGAAGTGTTGGAAGTTGGAGGGTTGGAGAAAGGAAGACAAAAAGTTTCACATCGTACAAGACATTGATTGTGGCTCTTGTGTGAGAAAGTCAAGATTTTCAGATTAAGGTGTAAAAGGTCCGCTGTCTGTTATGACTTAGGAAGAGAAAGAAATCAGAGACAGTTTACTGGCAGCCTCTCACCCCATTCTCTTCCGTGAAGAGAAAATGAGAGCATAAGGTCCCTTTTGTATTTGCCGATTGAGTGACTTTCCTTCCAATGGGAAAAGTATAAAGTGAAAACGCGATCTTTCTGCTCCTCAAACATCATAAATACAGTAGTATCGAACTGTGAATGTTTTCCGAGTAAACTGGGGAGGAGAAAGTAGAGATAGGCTTGTGTGGGAGCATAGGAGCAGCAGGCAGGCAGGCAGAGCATAGACAGTTAAATTCAGAGAAGATTCGCCGTCGGAAAAGTTTTCTGCTCCTGAAATTAAATACATGCATCTGCACTGAACTATGACTTTGAGTAGGTAAATAGTTTCTAGCGAATGCATGCAGAGAGGAGGCAACACCAGTTGAGTAGATGTCGTAGCTATTCACAACTGAAAAGGCAGTCAACCTTAAAAACACATTATTAATATTTCAGTGTCTGTCTTGTCTGTAGTCGGGAAGAGGAGAGATCATTGGCGTATTTAGACGTAAAATGTTAAGTGCGCATTAAGTGCAAACTTTATTCATAAAATTCTAAGAACTATTCTGTGGATGACATTATCTTGTGGGTGGAGCTCCTTGCCCCTAAAACCTTCACTTACTCTACGCCCACAGAAATCATTGTTTATTTAGTGGAGATAGATTGAGTTCGCTCCCCTATTTATATGTGCATCTATTTCCTCGCAGAAATTCCTCGAATCCCGTCTACTCCTACTGAAACTAACTTACTATTCGCATAATTTTTGAAATTTCACGACTTGTTGACAGTTCAGAGTAAATACTGTACCGAACAGAATTCAGTAGTACACCTTCTGCCGACTGTCACATCACAACCTCTAAAATGCCTCGTGCTCTATAGCAACCGACTTTTTTCTATTGCTAACAACCTAAAGCCAACACATTCTCTGCACAAATTGTAGCTCTCTATAACTTCCACTCTAAATATATGGCTTACGTTCAAGATTAGTAAAGCATAGAAACAACTGCCTACAGGATAGGGATAAGCAGGGAATTCTCTATTTTCGACGAATATTGTTTCTTTCCTTGCAGTCAACTTGATTTCAGTTGACTGACTAGGCCGAGTCAGATCAGAGGACGTAAAAGGGAGACAAGCCAAAGTCAAACGTGGAAAGAAAGAGAGGACGAGTGAAAAAACGAGTCGACAAGACGATTCCCTCTTGTTTCCTCTCTCAACTCCCCACATCTCTCTCTCTCTCTCTCTCTCGTGCTCCCTTTTGATCGGTTTTCTAGAGAAAGTGGAGGATAGGCTTCCAAGTTGCTTGTCTCGACTGCCGCGGCTGCTTTGCCCATGCAGCCTTGCCAACTGTGCTTAGTGCGGAGCTGAACTGGGAAAATGTATCTTTATGTACATAAATAGTGTAGATTTTATATACATAGTTAATAATAGGTGGCTGAGTAGTAGGGGACGCGGCAGCAGCCTACACTCACTCACGCCCTATTATATTAAATCTAATAACAAATATACACTACACAGCAGTCTAATGTCTTTCTGGGACGGGGAAAGCTAAACTGAAAGTATCCTTTACTTTTTCTATAGTGAAAAAAAGACTTTCGCTTCTCTGCCATCTACTACTTTACATTGTGCCATGCATCCTGCAAAGAGCGGTAGTACGAAGAGAAAGTATATAGTGAAAGTAGAGAAAGAGCTTCTTGACTTGTCGGATGGATAGAGAACGGGCCAGCTCTGAGCGGAGAGCGAGGGAAAACTGACAGAGCACAGGCTACATATTATATAAGTGGAGAAAGTGTACGCTTTCTCCTCCTCGCTTCCCTCTCCTCGGCTACACTACAACTACTCTCCCTGCCCTACACTACACAACTCCGAACTAGAACACACAGAAAGAGAGAAAAGAGACTAAGTCAGAGTAGTGGAAAAAGGAAGAGGACCTTATTATGTTGTAGCAGAGAGAGAGAGAGAGAGAGAGAGAGAGGGGCATATATCCCGGGCAGCTTAGTCCAATCATACAGCATAGACACCTGTATAACTCTGTTTTAGCTTATTGCTGGCTGTTGGTGTATAGGAAGAATGTGGAGGAGTGTAGAGAGTGAGTTTGGCAGTAGTGGCATGGCATGGCATGGCATGGCGTGGCGAAGAGTGAAAGTGGAGAAATATATGCGAGCGGAGATCGATACTGCATAAAACAATCCTTTCACGTAGCTTTCTATATAACTAGGAAATCACTGGCCGTATAATCGAAATCAAGCAAAGCACAAACTTAAAATAGAATTTTTCCTATCTTAAAGAAATAGGTTCTCATTTGGCTCCGCTGACTGACTGACTGCATCCTGCCGACTCCTTTACAACCAAACCAACCGAGTCCATCCAATTTTCCGACACATGAACCGCAAGCTCGTCCCTTTCAGTCTCTTTGTCTCGTCTGTTCAAAAACGGAGATCGATGACCCAATCTCTGGCACACACTAGACACAACACACACACAGACACACACACTCACACACATACACACACACAAATATACACAGTCGCGTCTCTTCCTTCCACTCACTCTACTTACTTACTTTAACTAAGTAAGCAACTACTCAGACTAAGTGTACTCTTCCCTTTAATCTAATTGTATTATTAGCTCCGGAGAGATAGCTGGCTACACGAGCCAAAACAATCCATCTGCACAGATCGACCACTCTGTACACCTCGAACTCCTTTCAGTCACTCCACGTGCTCACACATCACACCCATTCCCAGTAGGAGCGCGTCCTGTGGACACAAAATCCATGTGAGTTCTCGAAAAGCTCTAAAGTGCATCTCTGTTCCTATTCAGCTAGAGCTTCCTCGCAAGAGGATGCATCTGGAGAGTGGGGAGAGGCAGGAAAAGAAAGTGCGGGAGTTGAGGGAAAGTGTCGTGCCGGGAGATGCAGGGAAAGAGCATAAGAAGATGGAAGAAAGGAGCTCAACGGACGATAAGACACTTTCTCTTTCACTTTCTCCGAAGGAAACAGGACTAATCAGTCTGTCTAGCTGGGAGAGAGCCTCTGCCATCTCAGTCTCTGCCACTTAAGCTCCCTCCACTCGCCTTTGATGAAACTTGTTCAATTAAATAGACTGAGCTGCATTATGGAGCACTTGGTAGTCATTAGTCATCTCCTCCACCGCCACCACCTCCTCCCTCCCTCCCTACTTGTATTTATTTGACAAGGACAGACACAATTCTATCTCTGTTAGAAATATACACACTCAATAAATAATATTGGCTCTACTTCTCTATTGTGACGAATTGAAAATCTATTGAGAAACTCTGTCTCCTGGGTAGATGCTTATTTATTTCATGGAGAGATAGATAAGAGTTGAGTGTGTATAGCCTGAGTTGCGGCAGGATGATGAAGATGCAAATGGGAATTAGAACATTATAGTCCTCACAGATGTGAAATGAAGATGAACACGTTTTCATTCTCCTCGGATGAGAGTCACATTCTATTTGGAGCTTGACTCCCATTCAAGTAACTAAGCATAGGAAAGGCATTTAGAAGATGCCAACGAGAGTCACTATAGCATAAGACACTAATCGTCCTAGTAGTATGATAAATTAAACACAAATCAAATTCTAATTCAATGATCACAAATTGTGGAAGGCGTTTAAAGAGGAGTAGTCTTCCCTGACCCCCACTTCTTCATTTTCCGTCTCACGAAAATTACTTTTCTTCTTTATTACCTTTAGCTACATATAGACATAGATATTATATGTATACTAGATAAGTGTAAGTATTTATGTATATGGATATACTGTGAAGAGGGAGTTGAGATCTATCTACAATGTATCTATCTTAGACACTTTTGTAAAGACACAACTCCTTTACGGTCACTAACTTCAATTCCAATTCAATTTCATGCATTCGTGGAATCTGAATGTCCTCCTTGCACATTCACTCAATTTCCGCACGACGTTCTACGTCGATAGCTGTAATTTGTTGTGTTGTGGGACGGAGAGGTAGTACTATATAGCTCCACAAATTGATCCAATCTCGTTATGCGCATAAAAAGAGATTGAAATATTCCACAAATATTTCATAAGATGATTAGAGGGGTGTAGCTATTTAGAGGAGTGTTGGTGGAAGTGCATGGGGATGTAAGGAAGATCTAAGTGGAAAGACATAAGTTGTAAATATATTAGTGGCGCGGCTGCTATTAAAGGAGAATTGTGTTTGAAGAGCAAGTAAGAAATAATGCACAAGGGCAATGTAAGAGAGGAGGAAGCTATGGAAAATCAACTTACTTCGTTTAGTCGATTCTACAGATAAGCATCTTTATGTCCGCACAGAGAAAGACTTGTGCTCTGTCATATGAAAAATCTCGTTTTCAACTAGGGACAACATTCGCGAGCTATCTCTACCTATATATATATAGTAAATACTATATGTATCTATATCTATTTATATCTATTTATACATACTTAAGTATATAGCCATGTGCATATAGAGATGAGAGAATAATATAAATAAGCGTGGAGATATAGGAAGTCACGCAACCATAGTTTGTTAAACATGCACATGACTATTTCTTGTAAAAAGCTCGTTTGTAATATTGAATTGTAGTGAAAGAGTTTTTTGGAGTGAGTGACTGTGTAGTTTTGAGGAGGAGGCCAGAGGAGCAGGACGAAGCAGATTTACTTTAGATGTCTGAATTTAAGAGGAAGAGAATGTGCGCTGCTGAGCACAGAGAACAGAACGGAGCTACATAGTCAAAATGGCTCTAATGTGATGCAAAGAAAGAGAGGGAGAGAGGATGGACAGAGAAATAAATACATGCATTACATTAGAACATTAGATACACAGAGATAGATAGGACTGTATGTATGCATTTGAAAGACGGAGAGAGAGAGGAGATCTATTCGTGCACACACATTTAGGCTAGTGCTCGGAAGAAGTGGATGCATGGAGAAAGGAGTTGGTTGGTAGTATCGTAGCAGTAGAAAGTAGAGGATGCCTATCACTAAAAACATAGCCGCCCTTTCAACGAGCACTAGAAGCATGCATAGTTTATAGACAACAAAGTATGATAGGATACTAGGAGGGAGGGGATATAGTTGCAGCTAGTTGTATACTCTGTGGATATAGATAGATAAAAACATGTGGATGAGCTACATTTATGAGGAAAAATAGAGAAAGAGAATGAAGTGAAGTGAAGCCTAACCCAGGGAAGCCACTACTGAAAAGAAACAAGTCAGCCTGTCTCCATGTCTGTCTCTTGCTCCATATGGCCAAAGAAAGGAGGAAAAGCTCGAGAGACGCCACGGCTCGGAAACACGCCGTCCTGACACAACATATCTGAACGAGATCACAGAACACACCATTACACGTACATACCAACACATGTACTCCTCTCTCTCTCTCTCTCTCTCTCTCTCGATTTCCTTACTTAGTTCCAGCAGGCAGAGTGGGATCCAAGCCCAAACGGCTTCATCTCCCAGCAATCCCAGAGAAAGTAAAAAAGGAGAAAGCGGGATGAGAGATGAACAAGTCTATGTGGAAGGACAGAGCTGTTGCATATGGTCACAGCAGTCAAAGAAATATTGCACCAGAGCCACTTAACTCAACTTATCCTCTTTTCCCCTCTCCGGCCCCAACCTTTCCCCTTCTTTCCCTCACACTACTCTACTCTACACCAACAATGCACAACCTTTAGCCGCCACCAAATACATCTCCACTCGAACCCTTAGCTGATCAATTCACTCACTCACTCACTCACTCACTCCTTACAACTACTTACATACTTACTTACAGATACACCAACAGCATCACTTCTTGCATATTTTAAAACCTTCTTCAAAATTCATAGCTCCCCAACTCCACTTGATTTATCTCGATGAAGTCTTTAAATTTCTTTATCAAAATTCAAATTAAATGTGACACTTTCTTGCTTGTCACACCTCTTTTACCAAACAAACTTATATCATCTTTGACAAAGAATAGAACAAGCCGGAGATTTAGCTCTCAAGCAGAATCAGATCTTGCAATATGCTGCTATGTTATTGTTGGAAATGTGTTGGAAATAGGACTCTATCCCCTAAAGTATTCTCCAGTATTGCATAAAACACAATAAATTCTACCATATGAAATCTATTTAACAATATGCAGTAGAAAATGAGTTTCTGTCTTTGTCACTAGATAATTTATTTACATACTGGCAAATTTTATTAAAATACTTTCGCAAAATATACTTGCATGTAATAAATTCACTGAGATAGACGTATGTGCACAAATTAAATTATTGTTTACTCACAAATACATTCCGAACAATTTATTACAACAGGATATATATTTCTCAATTCATCCCAAATTTACATTTGTCTGAATTGCCAGTGAAAATCAACAGTACAGTTATGATGTGACAATATTAAATTACTTTAAACGACGTTTATTTCTTCTTTATTATTTTAATGGGGTTATTTAATTTAGTATCCTACTTTCTCCATTAGAATGTATGCAATCTTATTTTATCTTTTATAAAATAAGGACATGCGTCAGAAAATCCCTTAAATTCCAAAGAATATACAAACGCCATGCTTTGTAATGAATTTTATTTTACGAGATGAATTAAAAGGGGAATGGCTCAGTTTTATTTACCATAATTAAAAAGTATTGACATGAAGGAAAGGAGTTACGGAGATGTAGTATGATAAAAAGAGGCGGAAAAGATGAGTTGGCCAAGGGGAAAAAGGTTTATTAGTAGTTGCCTGCTAAGTAAATATATGTAGCTACTTATAGGAGGGAGTAAGTATAACACTGTTTGGAAAAGGGAGAGTGGAGAAGACTTAATAAAAGAAAACTTGGTGAGCCGTAAAATGTGGAAAGCCACTGAAGTGTTCATATGCGTAGCTACCTACCTAGTTTTATTCTTTGTGCAAAAGTTATGTTGGCTTTAGTTGTGTTGAATTGGACAGTAGTAGTGTCCTGAATGAATGAGCCTTATATACTTAGCCCTCTATAATGAAGAAAAGTTAAGTTGGGAATAACGTGAGTTACATATAACAAATATGTGGCCGCAACAGCGAAAGATGTTGTAAAAGCATGTGCAGCTTAATGTATGAGCATGAGGAGAGAGAGAGAGAGGATGCATGCATATAACAGTCTATTCTACTACAAAGAGAACAGTTATATGTTTTGTTATGAGTGAAAAAGAAATCAACTAGTTAGTCGAGGTAAAGATGCAAAACTGTGAGAAGGTCGTAAAGAGACACTTTCTTACAGTTTTCTCCTGCTGGGAAATATTACAAATGTATCTTAACTTCATAATATTCTTACAATGAGTTTTTACTAATGGCCGCCCTAACTTCTTCCCCACATCCCTTTTCTTCTTCTTCTTCTTCTGTTTACTCTGATTCGAATCTGCTGAAGAGCCTAAACAACTTTTTAGAACAGTTACTCTTTCTGACATAATTCCATTTCTGACCAAATAATTCAACTTGTGGATAATTCAATAATGTCCAGTAATATGATGATATTAAACTTTGGACACATGTCACAACATCCCGTATTTCTCCATTTCATCCGCTCTATTGCAAAGCAAAATGTTTTTCAAAGCACGTAACTTCCCCTGCACCATTTCCATTGCTTTCTATAACTTTACTCCGTACATGTTCCTATATAAATAGACCCAGTGCCTTAGCCTTTAAGCATATTTCTTTACTTCAGCCATGTTTTTGAATTTTCAACCATTTAAAACGATACACAGTCAATCATACACATAACGCAGTTTCCCCCTGTAACCCTTCCCCCTTCGAAATAAATAATCCAGAGTATGTAATGAAATACGTTTCTTAGCTAACATGTTACAGCCAATAGTATTTGATGGATAGGCAATTTGTAAACTGTACTGTTTTAAGAATTTACCCACAAATATGCACTTATAATCTTTTAAGAAAGTAATCTTTTAAGAAACTGCAAATTGGATTAATATTTATTACACGGAACACATTGCACACAATCTGACGTCTCATTACAATTTAATTGCTATCAAACCATTACTTTATTTCTAATTATGTGCAGGGAATAGTAGACAGAAAAATTCTTTGAACCCGAAAAGAAGTTGCATAGTATTGCGTAAATGACAACCAGATGTCATTCAAAGAGTTATTTTTAGCTTGTAGTATTGTTGACGACAAGTTCTGACATTTATAGCTAAAGGTCATAGACCAGGAAATCTGGTTTCCTTCATTTTCTATTTACAGGATTAATCCCATACACAAAATTAATCTGCGAACAAAAAATGCATTCTTGTCAATTCACGACCTACTAAATATAATTTGTGTCTTTGTATTTAAAATAATTTCTATATAAACATTGTAAATGTTTAATAATACCAGTAAAAAATAAATAAAATCAGAACTGTAATTATAAAAAGAATTGATTTAGAAATATGGTCTGGGCACAAATATTAGCCGGTATAAAATTAGTGATATAAGAGTGGGATGCTAGCTGGAGAAAGTCTTTCTCATTTTTATGTAGAGAAGAAGAGAGACCAAAAATAGAAATCCATCCATGTAGTATGAGACATAAAGCTCATTATTAAATCATGAGCCGCTGGAACTGGAAGAATTCCCTTCCTTTGCTGCATCGGTCCAACGTATTTAACTTTAAAAGGCAAGGTGGGCACTTTTATCCTGCGTTACTTTACATTGCGCTAGTGCACAATGTTCTATTTATGAGCGTGCATTCCTTGCGTTTTCTTCCCATTGTCATGCCAGTTGCGATTATTCTGTTTCGCTTCCTCCCATTCTCTTTCCACACTTGCTTTCTCCGTCCTCCTTCCTTCTTCTTTCTACTACACAATCTTATTTACAGCACAATGCCCCACGGTCAAACAGTTACAACCCTATACATACATCCTTTTTTCTCGGCTTATATATCTGCAGGCTTACACCATTTCTATCCATCAGTTTATTAAATACTCGTAGCAGCTATTCTTATAACATATAGGAACAATTCCTTTACTTGTCATGTTCAAAAATTCAAATTGTTATTTTGTGGCCAATTTTATCGCTTGAAGGAAGTTAAAAATAAAGCGATTCTTCAAAATTCAAGTTTACAATTAAGATACGCTTCCAGGAACGATTTTCCTACCTCGATGAATTTGTCAATAACGAGATACTGTTTAAGCAATCAAATTGAAAGTTAAATATTGATAAAGACACATACAGTTTGGTCTAATTGAAATTTGAGTATCCCAAGGGTCCCAGTTTATAAATGAACATTAATTTTGAAGAATCAACTAATAACACAATTTTGGCAATAGGCATAAAGTCTGGCATTATTCTAAGCAAGTTTCTAGTCGTAAACATTTTTTGGCTAGTCTGGTTTTGAATTAGAGCTGACTCCTTAACAATTTTTTTATATTGATGGAGTCCATAGCAGCTATATATTACTTAGTAAGTGAGCTCATTTGGTCTAAAAAATGTTTTCAATGTTTACTTTCTTATTTGAACAGAGAGAAAACCGTGCCTAGTTAATTATAGGGAGTGTCCGTATGATCTTTTACA